>JAJIBD010011279.1:0-99035 GCA_021461705.1 Cryptotis parvus
GAGATATTCTGCAGCTTGACTTGGCGCTGGCTGCATAATCTTATGTGTTTGTTGAGAATTAGTGAACTGTTTATGACCTCAGATGGAACCTTTGTGAATGGGAAGGATATTGGTTGTGTTCTATTTCCTTGCATGATCGGCATTTTTACTTGTATGAATGATGAGTATATATATATTCTCGTCCTGAATGCTGGCTGATCTCACTTAAGTTCTTTCTCCTTATGTAATAATAGCTACTTTCTTGTCAGTAGTATTTTAGATACTTTTTCTAAAGTTTTGTGCAGCTTTGTCGTAGCTCCCTTTAATTTTTTCTGAAAATCCTTTCTTCCTTTGCAATGAATGTTTTTCTCCAACGCTCCCTCCCCCTTTTGTTTTGAACATTTTTTACAAATGGCTTTTTTTTCCCCAAAAGTCTATTCTGTTCATCACAGTTTAAAAATTGTCCCTTTTTTTTGATTTGTTCTCGGGCCACACCTAGCAGTGGTCGGGGCTAACTCGCAGCTCAGTGCTCAGGGATCACACCTTGTGGTTGGGGAACAAGTGATGCTGGGAACTGAACCCCAGTTTGGTGTGTGCAAGGCAAGTTCCTACCCACAGTACTATTGTTCTGGGCCTACATAGTCTTTTTTTTTTTTTTTTTTTTTGTAGTAGCATTAAAAGAATTGTTCTTTTTTTCTTCATGAGTAATAGGTAATTTTTCCAAAGTGTTTTTTTTTTTTTTTTTTTAATTTGGTTTTGGTTTTACATGTGGGTATAAAAGTCACATTTCTTGAGACCAATCCAGAACTCTGCCAAGAACTGCAGACTTAGGAGGAAGCAGAGAATTTTCCCAGCTTGCTTCTCTGTGCTGTGCTCAGCCTTCATCCTCGGCTCAGGAAAGCTCAGATATGAATTAGGGCTTATTTTCCAGACCCTTGTAAACTGGTTTTTCTTGCATTCTTTGAGTCACACCACTCCTGGGAATGGGTATGTAAAGAAGCTTTACTTTGTCATTTAAAAATTACATAAGGAAAGAAAAATGTTTTTTCCTTCCCATGAGAGTTAATTATGTTTATGGAGGATTCATCAGATGGGGATGTTAGAGTTATCTCTTTATCTCATACTGGGACTGTCTGGCAACGCAGTGTAGAGAATGTTGGCTGCTGTAACTGTTAACGGCATATCTGTGGGCTGGAATGTCAGACAGAAAGCAGCTCAGGTTGCAGAAGATTCCAGATGTATTTGCTGTTATTACAGAGAAGGGTAAGCTGTTTTATACCAAGTAGATTTTAAGAAGAATTCTATTGTTGTTTTATATAGTTGATGTGCTGAAGAAAATCGACATTCCGTCTGTTTTTATTGGCGAATCTTCAGCGAATTCACTGAAAAATGAATTTTCATATGAAAAAGGGTAAGTAGTGGATGTTAAAATAACCTTTAGTCTTAACGTTTTTTAAATCTTTGGGCAGAAATATGTCGTATTACTTGAAATCAAGGCGAGAATGAACTCTTTGAGCTCAAAATCATTTCTTGCTAAATCGTGATGATTTTAGAGTTGCTATATTGTATTGTTTTCTCTGTATATGATTTTGTGTTGAAAATATATTCGTGCTCAAGAGATCAAGGTGGGGCTGGAGCGATAGCACAGCTGGGAGGGCATCCCATATGGTCCCCGAGCACCGCCAGGAGTAATTCCTGAGTGCAGAGCCAGGAGGGAACCCCTGAGCATTGCCAGGTGGGACCCAAAAAGCAGAAAGATAAAAAAAGAGATTAAGGCACCTACATTGCTGAAAACAGATAGAACCTTCATTTTTATTTATTTGCTTATTTATTTTGGGTTTGAGGGTCACACCCGCAGTGCTCAGGGCTTACTCCTGGCTGTGCAGTCAAGGATCAGTCCTGGCAAGCTCAGGGGAGCCTGCGGTTTGCTGGGGATCAAACCTGGGTCACCGGTCTGCAAGGCCAGCGCCCTCCCGCAGTGCTCTGGCCGTGACCCCCTCCCCCACACACACTCTCACTTCCGTCACCGAATCAAACCACAGACCGTGATTTCCATTTGCGTGATCCTTCTCAGAAGACATTTACATTTCACGAAGAATAAATGATCGACACAGCATTTAAAAGCGTGTGTTAAGTGACTAGATTTGGGGGAGGTGGGAGCCCTTCTGATGGTGCCTGGGGACCCTGTGGCTCTGGGAACTGACCCGCTCCAGGCTTCCGACACCGCTCTGGCCCGCGGGCACTGACCTTCACAAGACGACACGCTTGAAAATTCCTACATGGCACACATCACCCACCCCCAAATCTCAGCACCCGGGAGGTGTAGATGAAGCGAACTTAAGGCACAGCCCTTGCTGCTGAGAAGGAAAACTGCGGTTGACACTTCTGTTGGCCGCCAGGAACGGACCCCCATACTGGACAGGAAGGGTCTGTCCATCCGCAGGCCAGGAACGGGCCCCCATACTGGACAGGAAGGGTCTGTCCATCAGCAGGCAGGGAACGGGCCCCCCATACTGGACAGAAAGGGTCTGTCCATCCGCAGGCCAGAACGGGCCCCCCCATACTGGACAGGAAGGGTCTGTCCATCAGCAGGCCAGGAACGGGACCCCCATACGGGACAGGAAGGGGCTGTCCATCCATGGGACAGGAAGGGGCTGTCCATCCGCAGGCCAGGAACGGGACCCCATACGGGACAGGAAGGGGCTGTCCATCCGCAGGCCAGGTGAGTAGCTGCCATGCTCCAGGCTCAGAAGCTTCCGGAAGACAGCCAGGCCCGGCGTCCGCTGCCGCAGCCCAGCTCAGCCCAGCTCTGTTCTGGGGCTCTGCGGCCCGTCTTTGAGGTTGGAAGCGCAGGGAAAGGAAAGGTTTTCTGTTCATGTGCTCCCATCTCTCCCCTGGAGAGTTCTGACGTTTAAATGCAGGTCACACGTTCCAAGCACATTATTTTCCTCTTTGGGTCACACCTGGCAATGCTCAGGAATTACTCCTGGTGGTACTCAGGAACCATATGGGATGCCGGGGATCAAACCCGGGTCAGCAGCGCTGCAAGGCAAAATGCCCTCCCCGCTGGGCTATCGCTCTGGCCCCGCATTATTTTGACATTATTTGTCAGCCAGTCACCTTTGTGTCATTACAGAGACGAAGTTAATACTTGCTTTTATCTCATTTTTTTTCACCTGTAAGAATTATATATACTTTATTTTTTTTATTTATTTATTTATTTTTTTTTTTTTGCTTTTGGGCCACACCCGGCAATGCTCAGGGGTTACTCCTGGCTCTGCACTCAGGAATCACTCCTGGCGGTGCTCGGGGGGACCATATGGGATGCCGGGGATCGAACCCGAGCCGGCTCAGGCCAGCCGCGCAAGGCAAACGCCCTACCCGCTGGGCTATCGCTCCGGCCCCAATTATATATACTTTAGTAGTTTTTTTTTTTTTTTTTTTTTTTTTGCTTTTTGGGTCACACCCGGCAATGCTCAGGGGTTACTCCTGGCTCTGCACTCAGGAATTACTCCTGGCGGTGCTTGGGGGACCATATGGGATGCCGGGGATCGAACCCCAGCCGGCATGGGCCGGCTGTGTGCAAGGCAAACGCCCTACCCGCTGGGCTATCGCTCCGCCCCCGTACTTTAGTAGTATTTTTAAGGTGTCTTCTTTTTGTTACTCTTTTTTATTAAACAGGAAGAATAAAAATAATTCTTACTAGGGCTGGAGTGATAGTACAGTGGGCAGGGCATTTGTCTTGTACATGGATAATGCAGGTTTGATTTCTGGCACCCCCTTATGGTACCTCCCCAAAATTAGTAGTAATTTTATTTATTTATTTATTTATTTTTGGTTTTTTTTGGGTCACACCTGGCATTGCTCAGGGGTTACTCCTGGCCCTGCAGTCAGGAATTACTCCTGGCGGTGCTCAGGGGACCATAAGGGATGCCAGGGATTGAACCCGGGCTGGCGCAGGCCGGCGTGCAAGGCAAATGCCCTACCTGCTGGGCTATTGCTTCGCCCCAGTAGTAGTGATTTTTTTTTCATTAGAAGCATGCTAGTAAAATATGAAACATTTCAAAAATCTAAAGTATTTAATGTAAGTCTATGATGTAATTCTATGATAATAGGTAGCTACTATTAAAAATAAGTGTTTTGGGGGGCTGGAGTGATAGCCCAGCGGGTAGGGCATTTGCCTTGCACGCAGCTGGCCCATGCCGCCGGGTTCGATCCCCGGCATCCCATATGGTCCCCTGAGCACCGCCAGGAGTAATTCCTGAGTGCAGAGCCAGGAGAAACCCCTGAGCATTGCCGGGTGTGACCCAAAAAGCAAAATAAATAAATAAATAAATAAATAAATAAATAAATAAATAAATAAATAAAAATAAAAATAAGAGTTATTTTCTTGTGTTTGAATTCTCGTTAATTTGTGATTTGCTCCTAAAATGGAAACTGCAACACATGTGTGTCACACGCTTTAATTTGCTTAATTATTTTTTTTTTTTTGGTAGGGTCACACCCGGTGATGCTCAGGGGTTACTCCCGGCTCCTTGCTCAGGAATTACTCCCAGCAGTGCCTGGGGGACCATATGGGATGCCGGGGATCGAACCCAGGTTGGCCGCATGCAAGGCAAACGCCCTCCCCACTGTGCTGTCGCTCCGGCCCCAACATTCATATTTTTAAAAGCTGAGAGCCCTTCCCAGGAGTGCTGGAGCCAGCAGCGCTTGCTGGGAGCAGGGCTGACCGCAGGGAGTATCCTGGGCTGTGGCGTCAGGCACTGCCCCAGCATGGCTTGGCCCAGTGCTCCCCGGTCACTGCAGTGCTCATGAGGCCGTCTCACCTTTTTTTTTTTTTTTTTTTTGGCTTTTTTTGGGTCACACCCGGCAATGCTCAGGGGGTTTCTCCTGGCTCTGCACTCAGGAATTACTCCTGGCGGTGTTCGGGTGACCATATGGATCGAACCCGGGCCGGCATGAGCTGGCTGCGTTGAAGGCAAATGCCCTACCCGCTGGGCTATCACTCCGCCCCGCCGTTCACCTTTAATTCCTGGCCATGCACCAGGAACCACACATGCCATTGTGAGCCCCAAGGGTATCACGCATGGCCTCATGCCTTCTGCCACCGAGCCCTCCCTGGCATGCCCACTTCACTTATATCACTTGCCTTCCTGTTGTTCATTGATTTGCTTGAGTGGGCACCAGTAACAACTCCATATGTCCTGTCACATGCTAGTGTAGCCCAAGGGCATCTGCTCGCTCCAGGAACACAAACAGCCTCAAACCATTCCTTCAGGTCATGGGATTGAGGTCTATAATTGTTACTGGGTTTTGACATATAAAATACAACACGGGTAGCTTGCCAGGCTCTGCCGTGTGGGTGTTATATTCTCAGTAGTAGGCTTTCGTCTCTCGCATTTACTGATGAACTGCAATGGGGAAAGATGTTTTTCTCTTGGGTGGAGCTCGGACAATCTGTGGAGTCCGGATGTTGAAAGTGGTGGTCCTCATGGTGTGGGGGTTCCTCTGGCTTCTTGCAAGGCTCTATTGGGATGGTGGGCCAGGGCTAGAACCTGCCTTCCCTCCTGGGTACCTCATGATCAGCTGAGCACAGGGGTGAGCCGGTAGCAGTCTCTGCCCTGTGCGTCTGAGTCCAATGGCATGCCCACAGACTTTTTAAAAATGTTTGAGGCTGGAGTGATAGTTCAGCGGGAGGGTATTTGCCTTGCACACGGCCCATCCAGATTCGATCCCCAGCATCCCATATAGTCCTCGCCCCTGGGATGGAGGATGTGCCTCTTGTCATAGTAAGGTCACTGCAGCTGGCAGTGTGGGGGGTGCAGAGCAAACAGGCAGCAGAGCAGGGCCACTCCACACGCGCACACACACACACAGTGCGCACACACGGTGTTCTCCCATGGCCAGAGAAGGTGGAGGAGAGTGTGGAAGAGGGAACTCATGGGCAGTATCTGGTAATCCTGGGAATTGTTGGCGGAGACTCGGTACCAGCCCTGCCCCTCCCTGCCGATTCTGCCTCTGAAATAGGCCAGTTTGGGCTTAGTTTGCTGGATGTAGTGAAGGACTTTTCCCAGGATCTCACAGTGAACAGTGACAGACTGACGGTTCCTAACAGACCTCTCTGAACTGTGTAGGCAAGCTTCCCAAGAAGTCAACTTGCAGGTGGGACGAGCACCCGCAGACGGCAGAAGACCGCGCGGCTAGGGCATGGCATGGAAAAGCGACATGTGCTTTAAAATGTTGGTTTTTGAAAACTAACTTCATGAGGTAGCAGCTCAAGTACTTCTCCTCTCTGCCCCGCCTCCAGGGGACACATCACCCTGGTTCCGGAGTTCAGCCTGCCGCTGAGTACTACCTGATCCCCTTCCTCATCATCGCCGGGATCTGCCTCATCCCTCATCGTCATCTTCATGGTAGGTCACGCGGCAAAAGAACCCTCAGGAATCTGAGAGCCTGTCTGGATGACTCTTGGAGCACTCAGCGGGTGAGAAAAGTCTTTCATAAGAGCACATGATAATGAGTCCATTTATAGTACAGGTTCTGTCAAAAGCAAAAAATAAATCAGGGTCAAAAGTATCTGAACAGGGGCGGAGAGGCTCGATCTCCTGGTCGTGTGCTCAGGGCACTGTGTGGTCAGGGATCCGACTGGGGTTGTGCGTGTGTGCATGACAAGTGCTGTAATTCTCTCTCTCTCTCTCTCTCTCTCTCTCTCTCTCTCTCTCTCTCCAGCCTTTCTCTTTCTCGCTTTTCTTTGTATATCATTGTTCTCATTTTGTTTTGTCATTAGCATATTGTTGGGATTTTTCGTTATTTAATATGATAAGAACATTTTAAAAGCGGCAATTGTATCCCATTTATATTATTGCAGTATCACTTGTATCACTTGTCTTCCCGTTGTTCATCAGTTTGTTGAGGCGGGCTCTTCCTGTGTCACGTGCTAGTGTAGCCCGGGGCATCTGCTCGCTCCAGGAACACCACGAGCCTCAGACCGTTCGTTCAGGTCATGGGAATGAGGTCCATCATTGTTACTTTCTTGGCATATTGAGCACAACACGGGTAGCTTGCCAGGCTCTGCTGTGGGTGGGATACTGTCAGTAATTCCCGAGTACAAAACAAAAAATAGAAAGAAAGAGCCATGCAGCAGGTGGGGCACTTGCTTTGTATGCGGCTCACCCAGGTGTGATCCCAAGCACCCCCACATGGTCCCCAGGGGCCCCGCCAGGTGTGATCACTGGGTGCAGAGCCAAAAAGTACAGGAGCACTGCCTCGGGTCACCAACAAACAAAGAAGGAAGTTCCTCCCGAGCACTGTGCTCTGCCTCTGATGAGGAAGCTTCCGCTTCACCCAGCCTCGAGTCCCACTAAGCCCAGAGTCCAGCGGACACGCCCAGACACCCCCAGTCCCGCCGGTTTCTAAACGCTGTTGAGAAACGAAGTGTCTGGGGACCGGGGTGTACCAAAAAAAAAAAGTGTCTGGTTTCAAGTTAAGCCCCTCCCCCACCTGCACACCGCAGCCCAGAGGCCTTCGGTCACTGCCAAAAATGCCAGGAAAAAAAACGGGGGTGGCCTGGCAGGGCAGGGGCGGGTGGGGTCAGCGGCCCGGAGGCAGCTCGTTCCGACAAGCTAAACAGGGTGTTGGGTTTTGCACCCGCGAGGGCAGCATGCGAGGGCAGCATCGGTGGCGGAGCCCAGCCGGGTGGGGGGAGAGGGGAGGGTGCAGCAAGGGCACCCCAGGTGCAAGTTTCCATAGCAAAGAGATGCCAACAGTAGGGACTCTTATTGCAGTGAGGGTTTCCATAGCAAAGAGATGCCAACAGTAGGGACTCTTACTGCAGTGAGACATACATCTGCACTAATTCCTATTGTTTTACTTTATATTGCCTTTTCTGGGTCACACCCAGCAATGCTCAGGGGTTACTCCTGGCGGCGCTCGGGGACCATATGGGATGCCGGGATCGAACCCAGGTCGGATTTGTGCAAGGCAAACGCCCTCCCCGCTGTGCTATGGCTCCGCCCCTGTTTTTTTTCTTTTTATGCCATTTTTTAGTTGCATTTTGGTGCACGCCGAGGGGAATTGGGGACCACGCGGCAGCTCGAAGGAAACCCAGGGCTCCTGCATGCGAACGTGTTGAGTGCTTTGAGCCAGCTCTCCGGCCCGTTCTGTGCTGACTTAGGGGCCTGTTGAGTCTTTGAGCCTCTGGCCCGCTCTGTGCTGGCTTAGGGGCCTGTTTTATACTTACTCCTTCTTTGTTCGGCTGGTTTGAAACCTTGGGTTATTTTCTCCTAGTTGTATTACTGTAGAAAAACACTGTTGAGTATCGATGCGCAGTAAACTATGCATGGTTAAGTTATTCACTGCGATCCATGCAGACATACATGTGCGTAGCGGACCCACCATGGCCCGTCAGGAGAATGGGAGAGCAGCCAGCCCCGAGGCTGGGTCACCCCGTGGCTAGTGATGCCTCCTGCTGACCCCTTCCTTCCATCATCTCTGCATCGCCCCTGTTCTTCCTCAGACTTCTGCAGGTTGCCTCTGGATAGGACAGATTAGTTTGAGTTTTCTGCAGTTTGTAAATGGAATTGTAAGTGTGTGCGCTTATGTGTCTGCTCGACTTTTCTCAGAACAACCGATTCATGTATCACGGGAAGACTTGTTCTTTTTTTATTGCCAACTTATATTCCGTGATACAGTTATGCCAGTTTTGTTTCTCCATTTACCTGTTGAGCTGATTTTCTTTGGGGGCTATTACCCATAAGGCCTATATGACATTATGTCTTCAGCTGTTGAGAGGAGATAGAAGGAATGGAAGTGTGTTGGTTATATGGTAAATGTTTAAAATTGGAGAAACCACCGTGTTACTCTCTGTCTAGTAGTATGCAGCGTGCCAGACTGAAACAGAGGCTACCACTACCTCGCTTTCGCCATCCCAATCATCTGGGGTTAGAATTTTCATTTTCTGTGTCTGAGGATGTTGACTTCTGTTTGGATGTCCCGTGAAGTGCTGATGAAGACATCTGGCCCATTTTTTCCCTGTGGGCTTGTTTTCTTCTTTCCCAGTTTTGAATTCTCCATCTGTTCTCGAGACAGGTCCCTCCTAGCCGTACCTGACGGCAGCTACGCCCTCCCAGCCTGAGTCTTGACGTTGTGGTGTGTCTTTTGAGAACTCAAGTCCTTCACTTTGAAGTCAATGTAAAAAAAAATAATATTGCTGTCCTGACCCTGTGTGCTTCCTTTTCGTTCTTTGAGCATTGTAGATTACAGCTGGAATATTCTGTAGCGCTTTATCTCCCACTGACGCACTCTGGCAGTGCAGATGTTCTGTACACTGACGCACTCTGGCAGTGCAGATGTTGTGTACACTGACGCACTCTGGCAGTGCAGATGTTCTGTACACTGACGCACTCTGGCAGTGCAGATGTTCTGTACACTGACGCACTCTGGCAGTGCAGATGTTCTGTACACTGACGCCACTCTGGCAGTGCAGATGTTCTGTACACTGACGCACTCTGGCGGTACAGATGTTCTGTACACTGACACACTCTGGCGGTACAGATATTCTGGATCACTTGCTGCTGGGACTCAGGTCAGCCCCTAGCGCATGTTTGCGAAGCTTGACCTGGTGTGTGGAAATTCTGACCCTCCCGCTCTTGACCCAGTGCTCTCGGATCTGTGACCTTCCATTTGTGTTTTTGCAGATGGTTATGTATTATTTATAATGTTCTCCTGGAGAATAAATCGAAGATAATTTAGGTCAATGAATAAATATTCAAAAGATCACTTAAAGACTTACTCATCACCAACATAATTTAATGCTTTAATGAACACTCTTGCATTTAGGCTTTAGATAATGAATTGATTCATAGCTGCTCTGCAAAACCTTCAAAGGTGTTTATCATTTTAATGGCCGCTTTGTGTTTAATATCTGATTTCTTTTCTTTTTTTTTATTAGATCACGAAATTTGTCCAGGACAGACACAGAGCTAGAAGAAACAGATTGCGTAAAGATCAACTTAAGAAACTCCCTATACATAAATTCAAGAAAGGTGACTCTTTTTCCTTTCCCCTATCACCCTGAGTTTATGTAACGGACTCTGTGGGACACGGGCATGGGCGCCGCTCTCAGTAACGGGATGGGGGGGGAGAGAAAGGGCGGCAGAGAATTCAAAGGCTTTTCTGCCGAGTCGGCAGTTCTGAATGCGTCAGTGGAGCAAGAGCCGTCTTTGCCCCAACACATTTTCCTGCCCCCACCCGCCCACGCCCCTGCATTTCACAGTGCTTGGCCGAAACCCACAGTTGGCCCTCTAGCACCCAGAGGGTGTCACTGCACATGATGCGCACTGCAGGGACCATGTGAGCCGGTGGCCGCTCTCCCCAGCGGCTCACGCCACGCAGAGTGCGGTGTGAGCAGCGCTCAGAGATCTTTGCCTGTGTTGAACCATGAGCTCTTCGGTGTTTCTGCAGAAAAGCTGCGCTTTATCTTATTTGCCCTGGGGTGGGGGCTGGGGAGCATGCCGGTGGCCCTGGGCTCTGCGCTCAGGGTCACTCCTGGCGGACCGGGTGAGCTGTGTGCATGGCAGGTTCCTTCCCAGGGCGCTGCTCTTCCGCCCCAATGAAAGCCTTTTTACAGACTTGAGATCTGGCACTTTCTTTTTCTCATTCTGAAATTCCTTTAGTTTTGCTCCGCACTTCAGGATAGTGACGGATCTTGGTATATATTCCCAACGGCCTGGGTGCCGTTGTGGCTTAAATGCACAGTGCAGCCAAGTTAGAACAGAGAAGAGTAACAGGGCTGTTCTGACGAAGGAAGACGTTAGGCCACAGAGGCGCATCCGAGACGCCCAGGACCAGGCTGGGGTGGAGAACATCCTGAGTGTGTGAGGTCTCCGGCTCAGTGCCGACACCTCCCGCCTCTGCTGCCCACACCTCCCAGGCCACCCTGAAGGTCTCCCTCCAGCACTGACAGTTCCTTCCTTCCTTCCTTCCTTCCCTTCCTTCCTTCCTTCCTTCCTTCCTTCCTTCCTTCCTTCCTTCCTTCCTTCCCTTCCTTCCTTCCTTTTCCTTCTCCCTCCCTCCCTCCCTCCCTCCCTCCCTCCCTCCCTCCCTCCCTTCCTTCCCTTCCTTCCTTCCCTTCCTTCCTTTCCCTCCCTTCCTCCCTTCCTTTCCTCTCTTCCTCCCTTCCTCCCTTCCTCCCTCCCTTTTCCTTTTCTCCTTTTCTTTTTCCTTTTCCTTTTCCTTTTATTGGGTCACACTGGCGTTGCTCAGGAATTACTCCTGGCTCTGCATGCAGGAACAACTACTGGCAGTGCTTGGGGACCATATTGGATGCCGGGATGGAACCCAGGTCGCCTGCGTGCAAGGCAACGTCCTCCAGGCTGTGCTATTGCTCAGGCCCAGCACCGACAGTTTAGATAGCAACAGTTACTACCAAGATTGGATTGGCATAGCAATCAGTGGCTTTTAGTTTTTTACCTGGATTTTAATTTTTTTTTTTTGGGTCACACCGGAAACACTCAGGAGTTACTCCTGGCTTTTCGCTCAGGAATTACTCCTGGCAGTGCTCAGGGACCATATGGGATGCCAGGGATCGAACCCGGGTCGGCTGCGTGCAAGGCAAACGTCCTACCCACTGTGCTGTCGCCTCCGGCCCCTTAATTCATATTTTTGCATGGACTTTGACTGGGATCTCAGCTTGTTTATGGCCTCTGAGGCAGTGGTTTTTTACTTTTTTGGTTCACTCAGCGATGCTCAGGGGTAACTCCTGGCTCTGCACTCAGGAATCACTCCGGCAGTGCTTGGGGGACCAGGATGGGATGCCGGGATGGAACCGGTTTGCCTGCAAGGCAAACGCCCCCCCCCGCTGGACTATCGCTCAGGCCCCCGCGGCAGTGGCTTTTCTGTTGACTCTCAGCAAGTCAGTGAACGATGCGCTTCTAAGCAAGTGGCTGGCAGATGCCCTTTGCCCCTCGCCAAGTCGCCTGCTTGGCCGCACTGTCTTGCCACCTCGCAGTTTGGCAGAAGCCCGAGGCCCTTAGAATTTAGAGCATGTCTGCCGTCTGGTAGAAGCCTATAAGGGACATGAGAAACTGGGAGTCAGGAATAAGGAAAGCCCTCGTTCCTCCTTCATATGCGGCAACGTGAAAGAGCTTTTCTGACTTGTGAGTTGGAAGCGTTTCCAGATCTTTGGTACTTGGTGTTGGGGGCCACACCCTGCTGTACTCAAGCACTTGCTCCCGCTCTGTGCTCAGGGATCACTCCTGGCGGGCCCGACTCCGGCCGGCCGCGCTTAGGGGAAGTGCTTACCCACTGTCTTCTCTCTGCAGCCCAGCGTTTTAATTTCTAGTGTCTGCTTCTTAGCGCCTTAACTTGCGCACTGGGCGTCAAGGATGTCTTGAGTGTGGCCAGCGCCCCGAACTCCTGCGGCCGGAGACGGGAGCATGACGTGCCCTGAGCAGGACATGGTTCTGGGGTTTCCACTGACTCCTGTGTGGCCCTGTGCCAGCGCCCCCTTCAGGCCTGAGTGTGACAAGACGTGAAGGGGCAGCTGCTTCTTTCAGGGCCAGGAACACAGCCACCACACGTGGTAGCGGCTATTACTAAGCTCGTCCCTTAAATAAGAACCGCCGGTATCAGCGGTAGTCATTAAGCACTGGCTTCATGAGGCCGGGTGACGGAATCATGAAGACGCAAGAAGGTGCCTGTAAACAGCCTTTAAAACGTCTTCAGTAACCGGTTTGCCTCAGAATGCTCGGCCATCCTCAGGTTGGGCGTCCAAAGTCGGAGGCCCCTTGGTTGCGGCCCCTACTGGCCTTGCCGTGCATTGCAGCCGTGCACAGCTGCCAGGTTCCCTGCCTGTAGCGTTTTCCCCGTCCCTGGTGCAGCTCTGAGGTGCTGGCTGACGGGCAGGGCCAAGCAAGCGGACCCCCCTCCCACAGTCGGGTCTGTGAGGGCTCCTGCAGGCAGGCTGGGCCGCTGTGTGGAGATGGATGTTTAAGTGAAAATCACCTCCCATCTTGGTTTTCTCCAGTTCTCAGGCATTTTTCGCTTACAGCTTACACATCGTTATTGTTACGAGATAATTTATATAGGAACAAAAGCTTTTATTTCAGATTGTAAACCAGCAACATGGCATTTTATAGGACATGCTTTAGTTTTTACAAGTCTCTTGCCTTTGATCTGGCCTTAAAAGTAGTAGTTCTTTCCCTCAGAACTTAGAAAGGGCCAGAAAGCATTGTCAAGCAAATGTGGGTTTAAAAATAAATTATCATGGCTGGAGAGAGTGTGGAGGGTTTGGGTTCGAGTCCCAGCACTGCGCATGGTCCCCTGAGCACCGCTGGGAGTGACCCAAGCCTTACCCCCCCCCCATAGAATTTCCCCTAATGTTATCCCAGGAACTGGTATAGAGGAAGGGAAGCCGGACACTTCACTTTCTAGACAGAGCTGAAGGGGAGTAACAGCAGGCACTTCTCTGGAACCAACCAGTTTGGGGCTTTGGAGTTCCCGAGCCTTCCCAGGGTGGGTTATTCCCGAGCCTTCCCAGGGTGGGTTACTCCACACGCACCTAAAATCAGTGTGCAGCAGCCCTGAACGAGCCCTTTCACCTTGAGACATTCTGGTCGGTTCTCGCTTATCTATGGTCTGGTCAGTTTGCTACAGTCAGCTCAGCTGTGTGCAGAGGAAGGTAGGCTATTTCGGCTTCAGAAGCAGCGTCCCTCATTTCCATGTGTATCATTTATTATTTTTCCCTTTGGCGTTGGGCAGCAGCGATGCTCGGGAGTGATCCTGGCCGTGCTTGGGGGCTGTAAACGGCGCCAGAGTCGAACAGGGTCAGCCACAGGCACATCCCTGGGCTCTCCTACCCACAGTCCCTTCTAGCACGTCGCTTTATGAGCAATGTATTATCTGCTGCTGCATTTCCTGTGACGCCGTGGGGCGCCAGGCAGGTCGGGAGCAGAACAAGAGCGCTCTGCCAGCCCCAGCTGCCTCCAGCAGAGTGCCGGGTTCGAGTCTCACGGGCCAACAGGGATGACTGCTTTTGCTTTCGGGTTGCGGGCTCTCCTGGCTGTTCAGGGCATCACGCCTGGCAGGTCTGGGGGTAGGTATGTGATCGGACCCAGGTCAGCTGCCTGCAAGGCTAATGCCTTAACCCGTGCTCTCCCCGCCCAGCTCATGGTTTTGGTTTAAAAAAAAGAATGTTTCTATTCCTAAATCACCCCGGTTCATAGGGGAGACAAACTCCACGGGCAAGGAAGGGGGGTGAGAGGCCCCGCTGAAGTCCAGGCACCGGTCAGGGGAAGGCAGGGCCCAATTCTGCATGTCCGATCTGGGCTCCGTGCTGAATGCAGGCTCTGGGGAGGGTGGCCAGGCCTTGGGGGGCCTTGAGCCTCACTCGTGACCTCTGTGATCAAACCGCGTTCTCGGCAGTGTTAGACAGCCCTATTCTGCTCACAGACCAGGGAAGAGACTGGGCGTTGGAAAAAATAAATTCTTTTGGCAAAAAAAAACAGGCAAGCCTGGCCCTCATCCAGCCGGCACTGGGCCTCCACACCTTCCCATAGACCATCTGAAATTTGAGAATCAAGATAAATCCACTCCTTACTTGGTGTGGGGGGCATGGGCTGCGCAGGCGATGCACCTCTGACCGTTTAGGCCTCGGGTGCCTTCAAGAGCCACAGCGACTAGACTCGGCCTCCCCTGCTCTTTACCGGCCCCCTGGCACCCTGTGGTGGGAGAGCCAGCTTTTATTCCGTGCCTAATCTCAGTGGCCTAGCTTTCAGCGCGACCAGCCGGATCGGGGCTGCTGAATATTTCATTGAATCACCTAATCACCGTGTGTACGACACGCCAGCCCAGTGACCGTTACTGACCCCACGAGCAGCCAGCTCAGAGCCGCGGCCCCGGAGCGCAGGTCGCGGGTCGCTTTGCTCAGGCAGAGGCTGTTCGGAGGCACCGGATGTGCCAGGCTACACCCCGGCTGTCCCCCGCTCACATTCTCCCTCACTCCGTCTTTGCTCTTCGAGAAAACGGGTTGATGCAAAGTGCGTCACAAAAGGCAGCGGGGCTGTGTGATGGCGCACGCTCTGCTCCACCATCTCTTCGTACCCCAGCCCGCAGGCCGGCCCCCCCACCACACTCCACCTTTGCTTTGCTTCAGGAAATAGGGGAGACGCAACTAGGGAAACTATGGGTGAGTCGACAGACAGACAGACAGGAAAGCTCAGTTCCAGTGTTCGAGCCCGGCATGGCCCGTGGCCCCCCACAGGCCCACACGCCCAGTGCCTTGAGTAACTCCCACCTTAATCTCTGTAGGTCAGAGCTCATGGGGCCTCTGGCGGCCAAGTCAAGGGCTGGGGGGCCGCTTCTCTGGGGTGTCAGAGGGAGATGCCGTGTCTGGCTTCCAGAGACCACCCTAGTCCTTTGACTTGCGACCACCCACCAAGCACCTCTCCCCTCCCGTTAGCCCTGGGAAGGACCCGGCCCGTCGCTGAGTCCCTTCTGGATGTGCTGTGCCAGCTCATCTCCCTCTGGACAAGGCCCAAGAGGCTGGCCCAGGCCTGCCCCTGCCCGAGGGTCTGTCACTGTTTTTGGGGTCTTTGGGGTCACACCCTGTGATGCTCAGGGGTTACTCCTGGCTCTTTGCCCAGGAATTACTCCTGGTGGAGCTCGGGGACCATATGGGATGCCAAGTATTGAACCCGGGTCAGCTGAGTGCAAGACAAATGCCCTCCCTGCTGTGCTGTCGCTTCAACCCCATGTCACTGTGCTGTATTTATTTATTTTAATATTTTATAATACCACCGTGAGATTAAGATGTTTCTTGTTTGGGTCATAGAGTGTTCCAGCCCCCATCCCTCAACCAGTGCCCATTTCCCACCACCAATGTCCCTCCCCTAGCCTGCCTCCATGGCAAGTTCTTTCTCTCCTCTCCCTCTTTCTCTCCCTCTCCCTCCCTTCTCTTACATATTGTGGATTGTAATATACACACTTAGAGATTATTATGTGTCTCTTTTTGCCTGTATTTAATGCTCATTTCTGGGTTGGTATTAGCACTTTCGACAATTATTAGCACACTGTTCCCATCTCTCTTACCTAAACTCTGACTCCCACATATTTGTGGTAATTTCCACCTTTGACAAGACCTCCTGATCCACGTTTCGCCTGACCTTGGATATTGGTATCATAGTATGTATATATATGTCATGCAAATAAATGCAATCATTCTATATCTGTCTTTTTCCTTCTGTCTAATTTCACTCAACATGATCCTCTCCATGTCCATCCATTCATAGGCAAACTTCATAACTTCATTTCTCCTAACAGCTGCATCGTATTCCGTTGTGTAGATGTACCAGTTTCTTTATCCAGTCATCAGTTCTCAGGCACACTGCTTGTTTTCATATTCTGGCTATTGTGAACAGTGCTGCTATGAACATAAAAGTGCGGATGGTGTTTCCGCTGTGTGTCACTTGGTGTTTTTAACGGACCTCTTCATGAGGTCATAAAATCAAGTTTGAGGTGTATGAGACACCAGGACCAAGTTGATATATTAAAACTATCTTCAAAGTCCACATAAATGAAACAGCTGTGTGTTTACGGATAATTATAGACACATTAGTCCTTTACGCTTTTAAGGGCTGGAGATGCATATAATTAGTCTCAGCAAACTCCACACACGAGGTCCTCACATGGACCCTTGTGTCTGCTACAGGATCGGCCTGCTCGGTGGTAGGATTCTAATGAAACAGAATGAACCAAAATGAGTCATTTTCATCAAAGCGCCTACTTAGGGCACCTCTTGCATGTGCCATTTTAAACGCCTGCAGCACGGGAAAGGGATTGTTTGACTGCAGCTCGGTCCCAGCCGGCACGTCCAGCCCCGTCCGTCCACTCCATGGAGGTGTTTAATGTTAGCAGTGAGAGTAGTCACGTCGGCGTCCTAAGCCACTTCTGAGCAACCTGATCTAAAGACCCGCCAGGCGATGCCGACGTGCGGCTCGTGTTTAGCCACATTCAGGTTCGGGCTGCAGTGGCCTGTGTCCGTCTCAGTGTCAAGCCCTGCTGAAACCGTGCCTGGAGGGGGCTGGTTGGGCGGAGCGCGGGCAGTGCAGTGACATTCCTGACACGGTGCACACCTGCAGTGGGGTCCGCTGGCTCACAGCCTGTCGCACAAGCCCGGTAGGAAAGAGCATCCTTATACATACCAAAGACCAGGACGGCAACTCCAGTCCTGCCGAGCTGCACAGAACTGGTGAAAGTTCAGGCGCCGAGGTCTGAAGCTCAGCATTGTCTCTTCAGAATGTTTTTGTTGTTTTGGGGCCACAGCAGCAGACTAGGGGCACCATGTGAAGCGAGGCCCATGCCCAGGGCTCCTGTGTGCAGAGTTGTGCTCCAGGCCTCTGAACCCCCTTCCTGGCCCCTCACCCAAATAGGGTTTTATTCGTGTGTGTGTGTGTGTACATATATCTATATATCTATATATGATTATGTTTTATATATTGCTTGGGGGCCACACCCAGCTGTACTCAGGGCGTCCTCTTTGAGCTCAGGGGTCACTCCTTGCAGGGCTCTGGGTACCCTATGGAGAGCTGTGGATCAAACCCAGTTCTCCCACTTAGTATAAGGCAAGTGCCCTGCCGGCTGTTCTATCTCCAGCCCTACAGTTATTTTCAGGACTAGACCATTGAAGAAATGTCACTTGTCTCTTGTCTTCCGTTGTTATTGATTTGCTCAAGCTGGCACCAGTAACATCTCCAGACTTCCGGTCGCATGCTAGTGTAGCCCAAGGGCATCTGCTCGTACCAGGAACACAAAGAGCCTCAAACCATTAGTGAAGAAATATGAATAGTGAAATTTTGTATTCATAAAAATTTCAAAACTATTGATTGAAATTGCATAAAAACTAATGGAATTATGCTTCCTTAACAATATTTTGCAAAGGTATTCAAGGTAAACAAATCTACATCTTATTTTAGGGTAAAGGTTGCATTTTATTTTAGGGTGAACATTCACTTAAACTTCAGGTTTCTAACCTTGAGGTAGCCCCCTGACCCAACAGAAAACAAAGTATTTGAAGACAAATTTAAAAGGCATTTTTGAAAAACGGAGAAAAGACCTAGCTTTCCAACGTGTGAAAAGGAAGACTCTTCCTCCGTCGTTCAGTTGCCTGTTTTCTGTCACAGGAGACGAAGTATGATGTGTGCGCCATTTGTCTGGATGAATACGAAGAAGGAGACAAGCTGAGAATCCCTCCCCTGTTCCCATGGTACGGAGAATTACATGGTGCTTTGTTTGACATCTAAAATAACCTATACCGAGGGCTCAGTATTCGAGGGGGGAGAGAGAAAACGGTTGTTAGCACAGCCTAAGGGTGGAGGAGGTGTAGTTCTTTCCCTTCCCCCCCACCTCCTCCATGCTTGTAGATCAGAGACAGGAGGACTAAAGCGGCCAGGGAAGGCAGGTCCCGCCGTCAGCCACGGACTCAACCGGCACCTATCTTGCATCTTGCTCCCACAGCGTATCACTGTAAGTGTGTAGACCCTTGCTAACCAAAACTAAAAAGACCTGTCCGGTCTGCAAGCAGAAAGTGGTCCCTTCGCAGAGGCGACTCGGACTCGGACACA
Source organism: Cryptotis parvus (assembly GCA_021461705.1). Lineage (NCBI taxonomy): Eukaryota > Metazoa > Chordata > Mammalia > Eulipotyphla > Soricidae > Cryptotis > Cryptotis parvus. Next base: position 18,597 of record JAJIBD010011279.1, read on the forward strand.
GACAGCAGCCAGGAAGAGAACGAGGTGTCGGAACACACGCCTCTGCTGAGGCTCATGCGGCAGCCGCCAGCACCCAGTCGTTTGGGGCGCTGAACAGAATCCCGTTCTCACCACAACATGACAGAGTCTTCGGACTATGAGGACGAGGGACGAGGAAGACAGTGACAGTAGCTGAGGCTGAGAACGAGGTGAATGGGCACAGCATCGTGGTCCAGCTGCAGCCCAGCAGTGACCAGGACTACAGCGTCCGCCAACACCGTGTGACCTTCCGCGGCTGTGCGGTTCCCTTCCAAGTGTTTATTTAGGTACTTCTTGGTTTTTTTTTTTTTTTTTTTTTTGGCTCCCTTCAGAGATTCGGGTAGAAATAACTCGTTAGTGTTCTGCAGTTTAATCACAGGACTGAAGCTCATTCTGGGTCTGCTATTTCTCTGCCGCAGTGGACTTCATCTCACTAGCAACTCCTAGCTGGGTTCCGCTGGAACTCCAGCACCAGCTGCTCCTTGGGAATGGAAGAAGGCCCCAGAAGCAGGCCCAGGGCGGTGTGGACACGGTCCTGCCTGACTCAGCAGCTCCGGTGCTGGCCGGCCCCTCCCGGCCCCGGAGTCGGGATGCTGAGAGGTTGTTTCTGCTTTTGGCCCAGGCTGCCGCGGGCAAGAAGCCCACGGGGCGCTCTTCCCTCTGGCTGAGCCACAAACCCAGCTGCCTTCTTCCTTCCTTTCCCAGCAGTCTTTCTCCTGACAGGAAATGATCCGTGCTAGGGCGATTTCAAGGTTTGGGTTTTTGTTTTTAGTATTTTTAATACTATAGAGTTATGAATTTGATTCATCAGTTAATGTCTCTAGAATTATTAATGAATTTCAGTATTAAGGGTTTTATGTTGTGATCAAAGCAAAAAGAAAATGCTGTATTAAGATACCAAACTTCAGCAGCTGTTACTACTCAGATTATATACCTCTTTCTTAATAAGAGCATCTTGTGCTAAAATTAGCCCTGCTAAACTATGTACAGAGAAAATTGTTCAAGCATTGGGTTTCAAAATAAGTGCTATGTTTAACAGAACTAATGTATTTAAACAATGTATTATGAAAAGCTAAATTATATTATACATCATTGTAACTATGTAGAAAACATAGATGTGTATAATCAAAATGCTAAGAATTTTTATATGGTCTATAAGAAGGGAGTTTGAATGTTAATAAACACATTTTCCACTAAGAACTAGCAAAAGATTTGTTATTTTGGCTTTTCTCTGTATACACACTGTACATAAAGATGAAAATGAGAAAAAACTACTTTTTTGTGATACTAATAGAAATTTCACTTTCTGAACTGCAATTTTATTTTATTATTATTATTATTTTGCTTTTTTGGGTTACAACCAGCAATGCTCAGGGGTTACTCCTAGCTCTGTGCTCAGGAATTATTCCTGGCAGTGCTCAGAGGACTCTATGGGATGCCGGGGATCGAACCCGGTCAGTTGCATGACAAAGCAAGCACCCCCACTGTGCTATTGCTCTGGCTCCAGAAATGTACTTATTTAAAAAGTATTTCCACTTTGAGGAACAAAAGACTTTACTACCATCTCCGGCATCCCATATGGGGTCCCCCAGGCAGTGCCAGGAGTGATTCCTGCGAAGATCCAGGAGTAACCCTGAGCACCGCTGGATGTGACCCGAAAAGAAATCAAAAAGACTTTACTATGCGATAGCAACCACCCCATCGTGTCCCTTTGTGAAACAAACACAAGCCTACCGAACAGAGTATGTAATTTAGCAGCACTTGGGAATCTGACATCTTTGTCTAGCTCCTGTGTTTCCAACCATGGCTAGTCATTTCTGTAATTTCATTTAACAGGTATTTGTAGAATATGAAGACAAAACACCGAAGCTCAGAGCTTGTCACTTGTTGCACAAGTAACAGTTTTATTAAGTTTTAAAAATCAGGGGCCGGAGCAATAGCACAGTGGGTAGGGCGCTTTGCCTTGCATGCGGCTGACCCGGGTTCGATCCCCGGCATCCCATATGGTCCCCGAGCACCTCCAGGAGTAATTCCTGAGTGCAGAGCCAGGAGGAACCCCTGAGCATTGCCGGGTGTGACCCAAAAAGAAAAAAAAAAAAGACTCCCTTTGGGGCCGGAGAGATAACCCAGTGGGTGGGGCGTTTGCCTTGCACATGGCTGGCCCATGCCGGCTCAGGTTTGATCCACGGCATCCCATATGGTCCCCCGAGCACCGCCAGGAGTAATTCCTGAGTACAGAGCCAGGAGCAACCCTGAGCATCGCCGGTGTGACCCAAAAAGCAAAATAAAATAAAAATCAGACCTAAGGGGCCGGAGCACAGCAGGTGGGGCATTTGCCTTGCACGCAGCTGACACGGGTTCGATTCCCAGGCATCCCGTATGGTCCCCCAAGCACTGCCAGGAGTAAGTGCAGAGCCAGGAGTAAGCCTCAGCTAAGCATTGCTATGACCCCAAAAGCAAAACAATAAAAATAAAATCAGGCTTAATGGGAAAGTCTCTAAGACATGTCATATTCCCTCCGGGCTAATCCATAATTAAGATCAAGAACTTGATCTTAAGTTTACCTGAAACAAAAATAACTTCTTTGAAATGCCAAACTATTAGTTGTAAGAAAAAATACAAAGTGACTTACTTTATACTACTAACTAGGATTGTTACTGGTTCACATGATTTTTTTTTCTGATTAGGAAAGTACAGTCACCTGAAAACTTAACCCAGAGATCAAGTTATCTTCTACTGCTTCACAATACACATATATTGTACAGTACATAATGTCTCTGCTCTCCGAGTTTTTATCAATGAGTGTTTTCTCATGCCAGTATTCAGCCGTAGAATCTATAACCATGGAAGCTAAGTCTTGTAGATTTCCAAACTTACTACGAAGTAATGAACGGAGATAGACATTTGGGTAATGAACGGAGATAGGCATTTCGGTAATGAATGGAGATTGGCATTTCGTTGCATGGCTTTCTTTAGCTCCACTTTCCACATGACATTCCTACAACTCTGCTTGGAAGGCAACACTATCACTGTCTTCCCGTCTATATCATCGATTTCGGGCACCAGTAACATCTCAATACGTCCTGTCACATGCTGAGATAGCCCAAGGACGCCATCCCACTCCAGGAACATAAGAGCCTCAAACCATTCCATCAGGTCATGGGAATGAGGTCTATAATTGTTACTGGTATTTGGCATGTCAAATATGACAGGTAGCTTGCCAGGCTCTGAAGGCAACACTATGTATGTATGTATAATTTCACGTTTTAAAGCAACTTTGGGGGAAGACAGTGGATCAAATTCAGATTCCATGACCAGTATCTTTCTTAACTATTCACTAACTGCTAGGACCTTTAAAGTGACAGCTCACTAAACAAGGCCAGCTGCAAACAGCTGTGAATACTTTGGGCAGGCAAAGTGAAGTAGGGGGCATCCCTTCCCTTCCATTCTTTACATCTACGATGAACAAATTCAGGATCAATGCCATCAGCGGAGAAAGCACTTGTTACGCAGCATATACTATACAGTAAGGCAAAGAGATGTGGTGTCTCTCGAAGGCCACCAAAATGCTTCTCACGAAGCAGGCCACCATTCCAAAGGGACTTGGGGGCTTATGGAATCTCCAGCTCCGGGGCAGAAGGAAATCCAGAGCCTAAGCATTACCACCAACCCCTAAAATTCACTCAGCTCCACCCACCTAGTATTGAGCAAATTTGAGTTTCAGTTAATGACTTTTATGACCTTTGGGCATAAAATCAACCCTGCCCTATGTTAGGCACTGAGCTCAGACATGCTGCCCCACATTCCTAGCCCTAACTCTGACCTGCAGTGACACGGTCGCAATGACCAGGTCACTACAAAGCCATGGTCACGCAAGTCCCCGCTGGCTGGCTGCCCGTAGTCTCCGACGTCCAGCCCGAGGTGTACCGCAGAAGCCCTCGGGCAGCTACACTTCTCTCTACCCACCGGCAACAAGGGCACTAATTTAGAGTGGATAAATCCATTTTCTTCTCAGAAAGCGTGAAAATGAGTCTGACATGACTAAAAGCCATTTTTAGTAGATGAAAGCCCATTAAAAAGAAATCCCCAGGCACTCATTTTATTGACAGTATATATACTACGTGCAGTGGAGCAGGCTGTCTGCTGAATCCTAAGATCACGAAGCTACTGCAAAATGTTGTAGTGGACTTCGGTCTAAACCCAGTGTCAAAACTCCCACACAAGTGTAAGCAACATTCACAGAAACAACAGGAGCCTAGACTATTTGGTTGGAATAAATTTATTTCATCTGTCTGTAAACAAGGTGTTTAATAGTTATGGCATTTTTTTTAAATGCATATTAAATCAGATGAGTTAGACTGTATCCCAGATGTAACAAAGTGCAGGGAAAGAATGGACAAATCAGCAACAAGATTTGTTCTTAAATCTGTGCATTATCCACAAGGCCCAAACAATAGAAGCAAATACTAGAATGTCCCTAAAGTAGTGCCATTTGACAGAAACCTTGAATAGGTCGGTTAAAATCCATCTCACAATAGCAACAGTTCATTTCAACAATAATATGGCACCGAATACAGATGGAGAAAATATCACAAGACAGCCAAGTCCACAATAATGCAACTTCATATAAAAACTCAAGCTGCAAATAAAATTGGTCCTATGAAGAACGAACTGGACACTCTCCAGATGGTTATGTTGGGACACCTAATGTCCATAATGGCAGCCTGGTACCATGAGACTAGAGAGCAGAGCTGGTGTGCAAAGGCAAGGCCAGGAACCAACAATCGGAGCCACTGCGGCGGCGGGTGTCCCGGCTGCGGCGGTCGGGAGAGGAAGTGCCTCTGCTTTGCTCTGGCGGCTGCATCTTCGCGTCCCACACAGGGAGAAAGTTGGTCTCTACCTCAAGTGCAACAGTACCAGAAGCCAACTACTGCCCTTCTCAACAGCTCAACAAAGGGGAAATGATCGGTGACGCCAACGAGGCACTGCCTGAAGATGGAAGCCGACAGAACACCGTATGTATGTACCGGGGTGGGGTGGGGGGGCGGGGCAGAGAGAGAGACGCATGCACTGTGACCTCCCAACCATGCGCTACCAAGGAGACTACGGGAGCTAAGGAATGCTCAAAGTGCTGAAAAGACACTGGGCAGATCTGAGGTTGTATGACCGGCACCTTGCTTAAGATGAACTTATTTTAGTAATCAATATCCCATTAATTGCTAAGACAAAAGTGATGCCCAACTTGGCATGCCCCCTCCCCGATTTCAAGGTATCATGCAAATCATTACTGTGCTGCAATTATGTTCCGGAAGAGGGTCGGTTACATACAGTGATGAACATACAAGTGACCCATGGGGCTAACAGGAGTGGTGGCATTAGAAGGCAGGTCAGGAAAGCTGAGCCACCATCTGCGGCAGCGCGAGACCAGACCGGCGGTGATGAAGACGGCTGCTAGGTAGATGGGGAGAGGCTGCTTACAATCAGACCTCCTCGGGTACAAAGCGAGTTCATACTTTCCTAAGTGTGCCTCCGAGGGCACCTTCCTTTCCCAGGACTATAACCAATGCTGGAGTACACAAGGAAACAAAACAAAAGCCAACAGAATTACTTACGGGGCGGGGCAGAGAGAAGGACACCTTTCCCCCACCGACCGACAGCGGGATACAAAGGAGACGCAGTTTCACACCCTCACCTGCATTGCTAATAAAATTTCCAGAATTAAGACTCAAGCTTACAGCTAGGAAAGTTTAAGAGCAATTTTTCCCCTAATACTTAACAGTCTGCCTAGTAGCTAGAACCCAGAGTCTCTCAAGTATTTTGCCATTGAGTATGCCTTCTTATTCAATCCGCCTCCATGGACCCCTTCTTTTGCCCATTACAAAGACCAAGACTGAAAGAGAAAGAAGAAAAGTGTTTCAAAAGAAGGGTTAATCAAGAAAGTCACATAAGTTTTAGCAGACAGACCCCGATTAATAAGTTAACATTAAGTTGGTTTTCTGTGAACTGTCGAAGCACTGAAGTCAACCAAGTCTCCAAAAAGAAGTTGCAAAGAGGCAACATGCTAAAAGCATCCTATGACGGCACCCGGGATGCAGAGAATGCGCCCTACCCCATCTACGCTGGGGCGGGGGCAGCGGGCACTTCTGGGGTGTGACTTACTCAGATGTAGCCCTAACACGGAGACCTTACAAATGCCTGGTATTCCTAATTTCCCAAAACTTCACATGCTTGATTAGGCACAAACCATTATGTCTTGCCAATTGAGTTGTGAATCGTTTCTATCACGCTCAGAAGAAAGCCGGTACCAGATTTTCAACAGCGCCTTCAGTGCCATTCAGAATAGGACAAACTAAAGTACTTACGATCTGTGGATCTGTGATACACTCCCGGTGCTAGGTTTGTTTCTAGTTTAAATTCCTGAGAGATTCACTGTTTCCTCCATGGGCATTCCAAAGGCCTGCCAGGCAAGTATCCATGGTTGCATCCATGGTTGCCGAATTTCTAGTCGCTGCCGCTAGGTGTCAGTAGCGCAGCAGGGAACGAAGGGCTCACTCTAGTGTGATGTCACAGCTGACACTTTTTAACTTAGTGATGCACACTCAGCTGTATGCTGAGAGAGCCCTATCCACTATTTTTCACAGTCTACCAACTTTTCAAGAGAAAAGTCCCTCCCACTCCCTGAGGGTAACCTCTAGAACAATCACCAGCAGCCTGGGTGTAGGGCCCCAGCCATCTATTAAAGCCAGAGGAGCTTTAGTTTAACTTGAAGATGTGCCCTCAAGTTAGATGTGGGAAGTCGGCTAAAAGAGGCAGCGATACCCTCTTAGATCGACACAGGTTGACATGATTTAAATCTATCTGAAACTTGGGGCCAGAATGACAGTCTGCTTGCTGCCAACCTGGGTGTGATCTCTGGTACCCTGTACGGTACCACATCCCCACCAGGAGTGATCCCTGAGCACCACCGTGTGCCTAAAACCAAGTAAATATCTGGAAATCAACTGGGTGTACTAATGATCACAGTCTGGAAAGTTTCCTTAGAACAAGTTCAAGATTTCAATGCAGTAAAAATTCCTGCAATGTGGATAACAAGAAACACCAGAATTTCTGGATCAGGTAAATAAAATCTAAGTCAGACTGATGTCTTGCAAATAGACCAACTGACAACTGACACCAAAATCCTTATTGTAATCATTTCTTCCCTGGCAATGTCTCTAAATAGGAAAATGGTTCGATGTTAATTTTTCCTTTCCTAAAATATTGTTGAGCGGAGAATGACCAAAATTCCATGATCAAATTTGGTTTCTTATGAAGGAAACCGAAAGGTCAGAAGACTTCAAGAGACTAAAATAAATCAACAATTAGAACCATTTTACAAATTCCGAGTTTTCTAACTTGGAAAGCCAGGCGCTTGATGCACACATTCTCCTTCAGAGGGGAGGTTTCCTGCCCCAAAGCTGCCGCCTTCCCTTCAGTGCTGGGCAGTTCACCAAAACCACCTTAACCGCCATTACGGACCAACACTTTTACCAAACTGTCGGCCGAACTGTCTCAGAGTCGCCTGCGCGGCAACTTACCTCTGCCAGCTCTGCCCACCGCCACGTTGTACGTGGGCTCCCCCTTGGCTCTTTGTCCGGATGTCCATTGTGCAGTCACCGTCCACGTAGAGGCTGTCTCTGATCACCGAGCACTTCTTGGCGCCAAGAGTCAAACCATTGGTAAAGAAACCTTCCCGGTCTTTTCCTACGATCATGTCTATTTCTACGGGCTGCTTGACACCAAAAATAAAGGGAAGAGGGGGCACAAAGAAATCACAGTTAATTGCTCCAAGCTCAAGGATGCGTCCTCGGGGCCAAGCCCGAACCACTTCAGACCGCCTCCAGTCCACTAAGACATTACTCAACCCTGCAGGACGGTCAGGCTGGGTGTCGGAGGGGCTGAGGGACGGGAGTGCGCGCGGTCAGCTAACTACCGCCTCTGGAAACAATGTCTCTAAATAGTCGCGAGCTGACGCGCGAAGGCAACAGAGTTATTTATAAACAGTGCGGAGTCAGGTGGGGCCCAAGTCCCGGTGTGATGTAAAGATTCACCTATAAACTCTGCCGGCCTCTGCGGCCGGTCACTCTAGGTCACGTCTGCCGCAGACTGCAAGCGACACGCGAGGCTCATTCCTGTGCGTGGCGCTTCCAGGGCCCCCAGGACCGGCCTCCAGATTCCTACCTGTCGCCCCCTGCCCCTCGCTCCCCCAGTGCTCTGGGCCCCGCCAGGCAGCACTGCGGTAGGCCGAGGGGCCCACGGAGGGAGGGGGCCGGGCAAAGGCACCATGGTGGGCGCCCGCAGCGGAAAGGAGAAAACGTGCCTCGGAACATCCCCTGAACCGAGGAAGGCGTCGCCCCCATCAGAACTGCAGAGTCATAGCAGGCCCCGCCGCTCCCCAGCACACTCCCGCAATCTGCCCAGACACACAAAGGCCAGCGGGGCTGCGGGCGGGAGGGGAAAGTTGACCGCCGGGGCCAGCTCGGGAGAAAGGAGCCCGGGATGCGCAGCCCCGGGCAGGGGGCTACGGGAGGGCGCCGGGCCGGGCCGGCCGCTCACACCAGCCACGCGAGGCGACGCCGCAAAAGGCCCGGAGCGAGGCACAGGCCGAACAATACGCAGCCCCTGGGGGCTCGCGACGGGCGGCCGCCCCCGCCCTGCCCCTGCCCGGCTCCATGTGGGCAGCGCGTCCCGGCGCCGGAGCGGAGCGGCGGGAAACCCGCGTGGGCCGGCGCGGGGCAGCGCGCGTGTCCCGCGGGGGCGACGCGCAGAGCCCTCCGGAGCGCGGGGTTGCATAATTGGGGGTACCGGGCATCGAGGAGGCTTCCATAGGCGGAGCGGAGAAATCAATGGCAGTTCGCCATCTTGGAGAATTAAAAAATAATGAAAAATAAAAGATGAGCGCCCCCGCCCCCCCCGGACAACCCCGCCGGCCCCAGCCGAGCAGGGGGCCAGCCCGGCCGCAAACCGACGCCAAGTTGCGGCGCGGACCGGGGGGCCAGGACGCGCGCCCCGCCGGGCCGGGCCGGGACAGGGGGTCCGCGGGGATGCGGGGCTCGAGGGCGCCTCCCCCGGGTCCCCCCCAGCAGCCCCTCCCCTCGCCGGACCCCGCGGCCGCCCGTCCACCTGCCGGCGCGGCCCCCCGGCCCCCCGCGGCCGCCGGCCCTGCCTGAGGCCCGGGCCGGGGCGCGGGGCCGCCGCTCTCACCGTAATGCTCTGGAAGACGCCCCCGGCCGTGGCGGCCCACACGTATTTGGCGTCGCAGTAGCCGACAATGGCGGCCTCCTGGCAGCAGCCATCGCACATCAGGTTATCCACGTAGCTCTGCCAACCGGCCATCTTCGAGCCCTTCGCACTGCAGCGGCGACGCGAGCAGCAGCGGGCGCGGCGGCGGCGGGCGCGGGCGCGGGGGGGGCGGGGCGGGGGGCGGGAGGAGGCGGCTCTGCGCAGGCACCGACCGCCCCCGGGCCGGGCCGGGCGCTGCGGCGGGGGCGCCGGCCCCGAGCGACGGGCCCGCGGCGGGGCGCGTCCGAGCCGCCCGCGCCCGCGGGGAGCAGGAGCGGCCGAGGCTGCGGGGCGCCGGCACTCGGCGGCCGCGGGGACACTCGGCGGCGCGGCCCCGCGGGGGCTCGGCGCGTGCCCAAGGAGGGACGCGCGCGCGCGCGTGCGTGCCAAGCCTCCGCCTCGCCGCCGAGGGTCCGGGCCGGGAAGGGGTGGGCGAGCGCCCGGAGGCGGGGGCGCGGAGGGATACGGCGCCGCGGAGTCCCGGGCGCCCGCCTCGGACCCGCGCCGCCGCGAGGGCGTCTCCCGGCTGGCGCTCGGCCTCCCCGGCGGGGCTCCCGGTCCCCGCGTGCAGCCGCGCCTCTGGGGCGTCCCCGCGCCGCCGTGTCGGGTGGCGGCGTTGCCGGGCGACGGGATGCGCCGCGCGCTGTGGGCGCGGCCGCCGGCCCCGGTCCCTCGGCCCGAGGTGGCGACTCAGGGGCCCCGTTCGGCCCGGCGGCTGCCTCCCGGGGAGACCCCGGCTGCGGGCTGGAGGGTCGCGGCTCCACCGTGGGGGGGCTCCGTTTGCAGCCGGTTTCCAGTCGGACCAACGGGCTGTGGGGGCGGTCGGCCGCTGGGAAGGTCCTTGCAGGAGCGGGGGTCGCTGCACGCAGAGCCGAGAATGAGGCGGTCGAGAAGGGGCCCGTGGAGCGCAGGAAAACGAAGGCGCAGCTGTGCATTCCGAGGGGCTCGGGGGGCGCCATGAGGAGGAGAGGAAGGACCCCCCCCATGATTTCAGTTTTAAATTAGAACAAAACATTTGTCGCTCAAAAGGAAGAGGACCCAAAGCGCTGCCGAGGCTTTGAAAGCTCCAATTTCCACGTCTATGTAGTTCCTAAGGTTAGAGTCGAGGACAGGAGGGTCCCTAGGGTGCGCCCGGGAAGGAAGACGGACCGGTGCTAAGCAGCTTAATTGGGCCTGAGGTTCGGGCTGTTCTGCTGTTCGTTTGGCACCGGCTTAAAGGAGAGAGGATCAGGGGGGCCCCTCAGGGTGGTGGAAACCCAACAGATTGAGAACAACCTCTCTCTCTCTCTCTCTCTCTCTCTCTCTCTCTCTCTCTCTGTCTCTCTGCTCTCTCTCTCTCTCTCCTCCTTCCTTCCTTCCTTCCTTCCTTCCTTCCTTCCTTCCTTCCTTCCTTCCTTCCTTCCTTCCCTTCCTTCCTTCCTTCCTTCCTTCCTTCCTTCCTTCCTTCCTTCCTTCCTTCCTTCCTTCCTCCTTCCCTTCCTTCCTCCCTCCTCCTCCTCCTTCCTTCCTTCCTCCTCCTTCCTTCCTTCCTTCCTTCCCTTCCTCCTCCTCCGATGATGCAGGATAAGATCTAGACGGTAGCAGTGGGAGCTGGGAGTCTTCGGGTTTTGCACAGGTGCCTCCCACTTCAGTTACATTTACTCATTGTTTACTTGTGTGTGTGTGTGTGTGTGTGTGTGTGTGTGAGAGAGAGAGAGAGAGAGAGAGAGAGAGAGAGAGAGATGGCTTTTGATAGTTTTAGCAGTTTATCACCTTCAATAATACTCTGCAGATAAGGACCTAGAGGAAGTATGAGGTTCATCCCACTATACCTGGGTTTGTTGTTACGATGAATGAATCTAAAGAGTAAATAAAGGTGATGAGAGGAAGGAGGCAATAAAACAATGAAGTTTGAAGCGTGTTGGGCAGGAGAGACCAGTGCAGCTGGTAGGAAATAGTCTGCCTGGCAGGCCTTGGACCTGGGTTCCACCCCTGGCCCGTGTGGCCCCAGAGCCTGTCAGCTGTAAGCCCTGAGCACCACTGGGGGTGGCCCAATAGAAGCGTGTGTGGGTTTAATTTTTTTTAATTTATCTGAAGTTGTAAAGATTTCATTTCTAGACTTTCATATTGTATAGGAGGGTTGGAAGCAAGTGCATTCCATTCTTAGTTTTATTGGTTTTTGGGGGGGTGGCTTTTGGCTACCGAGAGCAAGGAGTAAGCCCTGAGCAGTGCTAAACGTGACCCTGCAGCCAGAAAAAAAGAAAAGGAAAAAATTGTCTTTTGTGTCTTCTGCTTCCCCCCAGGAGACTGATCTTTAGTTGCAGTGTCTGGGCAGAAGCAGAGAAAATTGGTATGTCTGGGCAGGATTGTGTGCTTCAGCGATGTTGGGTTTAATCTGCTGTCAGAAAAAGCAAAAGTAAGGTAGTTGGGTTGCTATTAGAGATCTCTTATGACGGAGCCATTCACAGGATGTAATTTCTTTCATTTGGGATATAGTGTGCATTGTTTACAAGTTTGCCTTATTCTCATTTAGGGAAACAATGTGGAAAACCACACACTCAGTTGTGCTCAGGGCTGACTGCTCAGGGGTCACTCCTGGTGGTCTGGGCCACCATATTTAGGGTGTTGGGAATCAAACCTGGCTCCCGTGTGCATCAAGGTAAGTGCTCTGCCCACTCCAGCCCCCAAATCAGATTTTTTAAAAACATGTATTAGACTAGTAGTATCACTATCACTGTCCTCCCGTTCATCATCGATTTGCTCGAGCGGGCACCAGTAACATTTCCATATGTCCTGTCTCATCCTAGTAGAGCCCAAGGGCACCTGCTTGCTCCAGGAACATAAAGAGCCTCAAACCATTCCATCAGGTCATGGGAATGAGGTATATAATTGTTACTGGTATCTGGCATATCAAATACGACACGGGTAGCTTGCCAGGCTCTGCCATGTGGGTAGCATATTCTTGTAGTCATCTCTAAATCCAGCATTTATTGATGAACCATGCGGCCGAAATCCACCGCGCAAGATGTCTTGGCTGTGATAGGCTGGTCTGCTGGGTGGAGTTCTGATGAGGGGGAAGTCCGGATGTGGAAAATGGAGGCTCTCATGGAGTTGGGGTGTCGCCTGGCTTGTTGAGAGGCTCTGATGGGGTGGCGGGCCAGGGCTAGAACACGCCATCCCTCCCGGGCACCTCGTGAGCAGCTGGGCACAGGGAGAGCCAGTAGCAGCTCTGCCCCATGTCTGTGAGTCTCTGGATCAGCAAACCTGGGCCGGGTTTACCAAAAAAAAAAAAAAAAAAACCCGAAAAAATATCTAAATCCAAAACAAAAACCAGAGGATCCATGATAGACAGCTTCGGAAAAGGGTTTAGTCAAACATACAGATATTAACTGTTCGCCAGTCATTAAGGAGAGTCGTGATCAAAAGGATCATTAAAGTGATTTTTCAAATAGGGAAACTGGAGAACTTAACTATCTCGGGCATTTCTCTTTGCGCAGAAGCTGTCCTGGGAGGAGGAGACGGTCCCACCTGTCCTTGGCATTTCCCAACAATCTCCCAGTCTAAGTTTAAGTTTATGATTAAATCATTAGACATTTTGCCAAAAAATCAGGTTGGAGCTGCTATAGTCTCATAAACGGCTCTGAGGACAACAAAGTTCCCACAGACAAGTCAGAATCAGCAGGGCCTGCTTTGGCCCTCAATTAGTAGCATCTTCCATGTTTCATCTTGAGCAAAATGTTTTAACTCTGGGGCCAAAGAGAGAGCTCAATGGGCAGAGCACATGGTTTACATGCAAGAAGTCTGGATTCGTCTCCAGCAACACGGTTCCCCTAAGCACCACTGGGAGCACCCCTCCGGCACAGAATTGGAGTCAACCTTCATTACTGCCCATGTGGCCCCACACAAAGCAAAACCAACCAAGCAAATAAATCATCAAGCGGATTTTAATTATAAATAGTATCGTAGCCATCAAAAATATAGAAAATGGCTAAAAGTCCCTCTTTTGTGTTCTTGCTTTGTTTTCTTTGGTTTCTTTCAGAGCAAGAAAACAGTGCTCAGATCTTAGCTGCGTGCTGAGGGGTCACTCGCACCAGATGATGGGTGCCAGGGACCCAACGGAGGTCTGCTGCACGCAGAGCAAGGACTTAGTGCCAGGGGCCCAACGGAGGTCTGCTGCACGCAGAGCAAGGGACTTAGTGCCAGGGGGGCCCAACGGAGGTCTGCTGCACGCAGAGCAAGGACTTAGTGCCAGGGGCCCAACGGAGGTCTGCTGCACCGCAGAGCAAGGACTTAGTGCCAGGGGCCCAACGGAGGTCTGCTGCACGCAGAGCAAGGACTTAGTGCCAGGGGCCCAACGGAGGTCTGCTGCACGCAGAGCAAGGACTTAGTGCCAGGGGCCCAACGGAGGTCTGCTGCACGCAGAGCAAGGACTTATCCTGCTATACCACCTCTCTGGCTTTCCAGTTTTTCTTTTTTCCTTTTTTAATCTTTTTTTTATTTTGGGCACACCTAGCCATGATCAGGGGTTACTCCTGGATTTGCACTCAGGAATTACTTCTGTGGTGCCCAAGGAACCATATGGATGCCGGGCATCAAACCTGGGGCAGCCGCATGCAAGGCAAGTGCTCTCCCCGCCGTATGTCACTCCGGCCCTTATGTTTTTCTTTATAGAACTTTTTGTACATGAGTTTTGGTGTGAGCATTGGCACCACATAGTAGGGGAGGGATTGCCAGCTCATCAGTTCAGTTGAGCTGTTTCCAGACCGCGTTTCAAAGAGATGAGCCCTCACCCGACCACCGCTCCAAAGACACACACGACCTTCCGTGACCCCTGCAGTGCAGCCAGTGCTCATCTCCTGACCTTGGCATTATCTCCAACCTTTCAGGATTTTGTCATGTATTATTGCTTTCATTTGCATATTCCTAGCAAACACTGAAGGGAACTGTCTTTTTCATATATTAAAATTAAGTTACATTGTTACATTACAGGGCTCTGCCCCGTAGGCCCTGGATGGTTGATGGTCTGGTATAGAAAAGACTGGGCCCCTTGGCGAACTCCAGAGCCATGGCAGAGCCTGGCAAGCTTCCTGTGGTGTATTCGATATGCCAAAAACAGTAACAATAATGGACCTCATTCCCAACAAATGGAGATGTTACTGGCGCCCGCTTGAGCAAATCCATGAACAATGGGAAGACAAGTGATACAAGTGATACTAAAATTAAGTTACATAAGTAAATAAGGTATGACGATCAAGATTGCTTATGATTTTTGAAGACATGGAAATGGTGAATTTGATTTTTTTTGCTTTTTTTTTTTTTTTTGATCACACCCAGCAATGCTTAGGGGCTACTGGCTCTGCACTCAGGAATTACCCGGCAGGGCCGGGGACCATATGGGATGTCGGGATCGAACCCAGGCCGGCACAGGCCGCCGCATGCAAGGCAAACGCCCTACCCACTGGGCTATCGCCCGGCCCTGGAAATGGATAGAATTTGAGGAAAATGTCTGACAAGATTTAAAGTAGAAAACGTATCATGGTGTGGCCAGTGTGGCTGCTTAACCAACTCCGTAGTTACTCGCCTTCCTTGCTAAGGGAAATACACCTTTGAGCCGGGTAAACCCTGAGCACTGCTGTGTGGCCCCTACAGTCCCCTTTGACTCCACACCAGTTGCCCTCCAGCTCTGCTGATCATCTCGTCCACTTGCCAAAGAACGAGAGAGACGCAGCCCCTCCGGCAGACTATGTCCTCAAGAGACCCCAAGGCCAATTTTTCTTGGTCTCAGTTCAAGAAGATAAGCAGTGAGGCAATGTAATTAAGTAGACATTCTTTCCCGAAAAGTATTAAAATGAGGCTTTAATATAGAATTAAAATTATATAATTAATATATGTAATATTTTATATATATTACATATATTTTGTTTTTCCTTAATAGAGTTTATACTTCACTTCAAGGAAGGAAGCAAATCTTCAAGGAAGATTTATTTCTGGGTCCACAAACATTGGCAACTGGATGTTTGCAGTATACAACGATAGATTGCTGGGCTGGGTGGGTGGTACATAAGGAGCCTGAATATTGTCTTGACTGAGTACAGACTCTTCAGAAAAGAAAAACCCACAGGCCCAGACTCGCTGATCACAGGGCTAGAAGTGGACATGAGGTTGGTGGAAATGTTAGCAATGGAATTGTCCCACTGGTTGTGCAGAATTCTGTAAATATACAAAAAAAAAAAAATCCATTGGGATTATATAGTCCCAGATCGGATGGCAAGCATGGAATCTTCTAAAAATTAAAAGTGCACATGTACAATACGGTATATACTTGATATCTCAAAAATGCTGTTTTAAGAACAGAGAAAGTACTTCCCAATATTTTTTTAAAGACTTGTTTGTCAAAAGACAGCAGTTGGAAGAGCCCTCGATGATCAGAGTTGGAGCAGTCTGAGCCAAAATCTTCTCATGAATAATAGTGTAGCATCATACCCTCTCTCAAAATAAGTTTTTGTCCCTGAGCCGATGGAAAATAAATGGGGAAGAAGTCCGATGTCTTCACGGAGCAATCGTAAGCTCTAGATACAGGACAGAGGCCACGAATTGTCCTTAGGAAGCCGAGAGAGAGAGAGAGTACAGGGGTTCACGCATCTGCTTTGTGTGAACGGGCCCTGCATGGTCACCAATGGGTGGGGCCTAGCCTCCCCCCAAAAGAAGGAAAACCCCGAAGAACCCACAGCCACGGAAGAAGACCAGCATTCTTGGGCGAAACTTCGAGAAGGGAAGCATTTTCATAGTTCCCAAATTCTCCGTCCAGTGACCAACTGCTGTTTATTAATTGCTGTGAGCTTAATGCAGCCTGAGTCCCTCCATCGCTGCCTTTTCAAAGTGGGAGTCTTCTTGCCCTTTGCGTAAGCCCTGACTAAGCCTCCCGCTTTCTGAACAGAACCTGCAAAGGAAAGCGCTTGTTTCACAATAGAGTAAACCGCCACAGGAGCTCCAACATTGCTCAAGGCTGCAATCACCAGGAGTCGGTCGTGCTTTGATGGTGCTCTCCGCACTGCGCCTGAAGCAGGCGGAATCTCAGGTGAAGCCCCCAACAGCCCAACGACCTCTCCATTCTGTCCATAGGGATGAGTTCCACCAACGTTGTTCATGGTTTTGCAACATTTGATGTTTATAGAAAAGTCTAGAGCGGCATGTTTTTTAAGCCAAGTGCCTATCGCTGACTTAATAAATAGATGCACGCAAACAATGGGTACTAGAGAAAGATGGTAATAAAATACTACAGGCAGCACTAGTGGGAAACGCTCAGAACATAATATTTCCTTAACGCAGAAATTAGTGCATAACACTAGATTTGCATAAGGTTAACAGGCAAAACTAATCTGTGGTGTTTGAGTCAGGTGCTGCTTAATCTCGGTGGAGGGGGCTGGTGGTCAAGACGGGGCATGCAGCCGAAGTTTGGGATTCTGGGAATTCTCGTCTCTGCGGGTCACCTAATGGTTATTTATAACAGCCCATTTCACTTCGCAGCAATTCATCACTGTGCAGTTGGTAAGACTTCACGGGAACCAGACACAGGTGCTTTGACGTGCTGAACACATGGTCCCCCAGGCACCACCACCAGGAGTGACCCCAGTACAGAGCCAGGGATACGCCCTGAGCACAGGTCCTGTGCCCTTCCCCTCGTCCCCAGAATGAGAGAGAACTGCACTGCGTGCATTTTACTCTAATGATAGTTATAAGGGAGGAATAAATCACCTCTGGCAGTTAACTATAACCCCTGCATGCTACCTGCCGGCATCACTTAATCTCACTAAGTGCAGTTTCTGGACTTGCACCATGAAGATTTCTAAAAAGTTCAAAGGACAATTTTGAGAGCTTTTAAGTGAGATCGTATTCATAGAAAACACAAGCAAGGCGCTGACACAGGTGAAGTTATCAGAATCCTGGCCTCAATATTGCTCTCCTCCTCCTCCTCCCTCTCCTCCACTCCTCTCCTCCTCCCCCTCCCCCTCCTCCCCCTCCTCCCCTCCTCCCCTCCTCCCCCTCCCCTCCTCCTCCCTCCTCCTCCCTCCTCCCTCCCTCTCCCCCTCCCCCTCCCCTCCTCCTCTCCTCCACCCTCCCCTCCCTCCCTCCTCCCCCCTCCCCTCCCCTCCTCCCTCTCCTCCACCCCTCCCTCCCTCTCTCCTCCTTTCCTCCACTCCTCCCTCCCCCTCTCCCCTCCTCCCTTCTCCCCCCCTCTCCTCCACTCCTCACCTCCCCTCCTCTCCCTCCCCCTCTCCCCCCTCCCCTCTCCCCTCCTCCCTCCCCTCCTCTCCTCTCCTCCTCCCCCTTCCCTTTCCTTTCCTCCTCCTCCCTCCTCCCCTCCCTCTCTGTCCTCCCCTCCTCCTTCCTCTCCTCCTCCCATCCCCTCCTCCACCTCCCTCCCTCCTCTTCCCCCTCCACCTCCCCCCCTCCCCCTCCCCCTCCTCCTACTTCTTCCCCTCCTCCTCCCTCTCTTCCCCTCCACCTCCTCCTCTTTCCCCTGCTCCTCCCCTCCCCTCCTCCCTCACCCCTCCTCCCCTTCTGGTCTTCTTCCTCCTTCCCACTCCTACCCCCTCCTCCTCAGCCCCTTCTTCCTCCTCCCCTCCCCCTATTCCTTCTCCCCCTCCGCCCCCTCTTCCTCCCTCCTCCTCCTCGCTGTCCTCCATTGTCAAGGTGGAGGCTCCTTCCCCTGTGTCAGGGCCAGACTTTGCTGCAGGAACCCCGAGCGGTCCAGCTCCTTTCTGGTTGCACAGCCCCGCTTCGTTCCCCTTTATCTGCCTGTAGCCTCTGTGACGCTATCCTTTCTCTCTCTACTCATCTGTTCTTAAAAGATCCCTCCCATCTGTACCGGAAACCGACTTTCTTCCCATTCCCGAAAGGGAGTGAGGAGGAAGGAAGTGGAGGAGGAGGAGGAGGAACTAGGCATTGATTGAATCTCACAACATAGGCTCCTCCAGGGCTAAGCAATCAGATGACACTTTTCATGTGACCACTTCACGGAGACAAAGTCATTGACGGTGATTTCAGCATTAAAAAATGAGTGTTAATGGGCATAAGTATGTATTTTTCATTTTGGGTCACACCCAGTGATGCTCAGGAGTTACTCCTGGCTCTGCACATAGGAATTACTCCCGGCGGTGCTCAGGAGACCATATGGGATGCCGGGATCAAACCCGGTCAGCCCCATGCAAGGCAAATGCCCTACCTGCTGTGCTATCGCTCTGGCCCCATTGGGCACAAGTATTGCTGCGGAGGGATCTGAGCTTCGAACCGTTTGAGTCTAGAATAAGGGATGTGGAGGGCAACCGTTGGTTAGCATTAGAGCAAGACCTGTTGTCTAAAATCCTCTGAGAACAAAGAGGTCCCATACCCCTGGCTCCCCGAGACACTTTGATCCTGATGCTGAACCCAAGCATTGCCACCCTCTTCCCCAAGAGGAAGAAAGGATGATGGTGAGGAAATGAGAGCTGCCCACACCACGGGTAGTACATCAGGAATCTATAGCGCGTTGGGAGTGTTCCCCAGTATGTGTGTAGACGCTGTGTCCCCATTCCCAAAACCGGGAGCACTCGAGCCCTCTAAATGGGGTGATTGCTTCCATACGGCCCTTCAGGAACATTCCATCGTGGGAATACTGTACTTAGAACAACACAACATCCCTGCGGGCCCTCTCTGCCCTGTGCAAATATTAGTCTTTAACCGAAATGACCGAAAACAGATGTTTCCAATCTAGAATGTTTTCTCACTGTGCAGTTCAACAGAAATATTTTAGTTCTTCAGATACATCCAAGTGAAATATTTGGTCTGGAAACATTCTATCTGGAAAAGCGGGCGAGTATGACTTCACTACAACCGAACGAAGCATGAGTCAGCAACGTTCTCATCTTTCCTTTCTCATCTTCAGCCTGAGCAGGGGGAAGTGCCAGAAGCAATGGAAGGCCAGAGGTTGATTTTCGAAAACGTGCGACCCCCTCCTGAAACAGAAATGCCAGAGATGTCTGCTTGGTGACGGTTCCCCACCCCGTTATAAAACCAGAAGCGGCCTCTGATGGGAAACCAGTGTCCCTGGGACATCATAAAATCTTTGGGTAAAATCAACTTTTTAAGTCGCATCTTAAGAGAAATATATTTCATTCCAAAGGGATATATTATCCAAACCTCTGTTACTAGTATAGTAGATTCGAAATAAACTCTAGGGGAAAAAAGACAATAAAATGGTTGTGCAAGCACACACACACACACACACACACACACACACACATGGTGTGGTACGGATCAAATCTGAGTCCACTTCACCTTCTACTATTTCTCTGGCTTCTGCTTCTCAGATTTTGAGTAAGATTTCTTTGTGGCTTTTATTCATTCCAATCCTAGTAGAGCCTAAAAATCTGTATTTCTCTGTCCTCCTCCTCTCTCTTGGTTTTGGCAGTGCTGGGGTGCAAACGCAGGGCCTGACACTGTAAGTTGTGTTCGGAAGCTTAAGAAAGCTCAAGCGCTTTCTTACAGGCTCCAAGGGGCGGCAGCTCCTGCCATTCTCAGGCCACTCACCTGGCAGTGCTCAGGGAACTGTAGATGGTGCCAGGGTGATCACTCCTGCAGCTGCGTGCCAGCCAACACCGCTCCTTCTAAACTATTTCTCTGGGTAGAGAGTGGTTTTAGATATTAGACCCTGTCTGATGTTTAGCTCCTGCATATTTAAATGCCCATAGTTACAAGGGGGAAGGAAGCAAGGTAAACACATAATCCGTTGGTAGCAGCAGAAACTGTCATTCATGAGCCCCGGTTCCTGCCTGAGCGTATGGTAGCACTTGAATGACCAAATATCCTCAAGGTCCTTGGGAATAAGACTTCAACCTTCATTGTGCAGGAGTTAGGCAGTGACTTTTGGGCATAGAGTCACTTCTTGGGTATAGAAGTAGGGTTGAACCTGCTTCTTTCAGAGAGCATTTGGTTGTGTGGCTGCTTTAAAATTCAGTCTTTAAATTGCAGCAAATAATCCCTCTTCAGACATTTGCGATTGTATCAGTTTGTTTGTTTACTTATGCTCAGAGTGAAAAGTGCTTCCAGCTGCTTCAGAGGATCACAGCCTACGCTGGGGATGTAACCGGGACAGCCACATGCAAGGCAAGTGCCCAACCTAGTCCTACTCCGGTTCCCCATCTCCTCTTGATGAATTGTTGGCACAGTTAGTTTAGGGGCTACATTTTGCTCTTTTTCTTTTCTACTTCTATCCTCTTTCCTCCTTTCTAATCTTTGTTTTAAAAATAAAATAGATTTGAGTTTTTCTACTTATGGTCTCCATATTTGAGATATATCTCTTGTGATTTTGTTGGCCATCCTAAGGATTGTGATTAGCGTCTTTAAGTATCAGAGTCTGTTTAGAGTTAGTACCCGCTGCTCCATTCCCAATACAAGGATGAAGTGTATGAATATAAGAAAGAATGCATAAATACAAAGTGAAATATAAGAAAGAAGAATAATGCCATTAATAGTATAATCCCTTGGGGCGGAACGATAGTTCAGTGGGCAGGGCATTTGCTTTGCACACAGCCAGCCCAGGCCGGCCCGGTTTCAATCCCGGCATCCCATATGGTCCCACGAGCACCGCCAGGAGTAATTCCTGAGTGCAGAGCCAGGAGTAACCCCTGAGCGTCGCCAGGTGTGACCCAAAAAGCCAAAAAAAAAAGTATAATCCCTGGGACCAGAGAAATAGTAAAGTGGGTAGGGCCCTTGACAACCTGGGTTTGATCCCCAGCATCCCAAACGGTCGCCTGAGCCTGCCAGGAGCAATTCCTGAGTGCAAAGCTAAGGTAACCCCTGAGCTCTGTCAGTTGTGCCCCTCTGTCCCCAAAAAGTCAGTATAATCCCATCCTTGCTACTCCGCCTGGCACATACTTACATTGATATAGAGTATAAACCTCACAGTAATTCGATGTGGTAGATTTTTTGTTTGTTTCAACAATCATTTGCTTTACACATAAATTAAGAAAAACATTATCCCTGTGTTTACCATTTCCAGTGCTCTTCATCTGTATTTCCACTTGGTGCTAGAAACTTTCAGCCAGTAGAAACACCTTTTACATTTCTTGTGTACAAATCCATTAGTGGCGGTCAACTGGCTTTTGTTTATCTAAAAATGTCTAGACTGACAGTTTTTACTTCCTTTCGCGCTTTAAAGCTGTCATTCCTCTGTCTTCTGTTTCTATTTTTATCCCCTCCGAGAAGACATGAATTGTTATTTGTGTTTGACTCTAGCATGTAATATGTTTTATGCCTGTGATTTCAAGATTTTCCTCTGTGCAGCAGTTTATGACCATGTCGCATAGGGAAGGTGTGCCTGGCATCATGCTATCCTGGGGGTGAAACCTAAGACCCCTACGCTTTGCGTGTGTTTCTTGGAACTGTCTCCCTGGACCAACTCCAGGTGGTCTTTATGTGAATTGCACATGGACGGTAACTCCCTATTAGACTCTTTCTCCTTCTGTGTAGTCTAACAGGCGCCAAGTAGTGTGCCTTTATTGGTTGGTTCTGGCTGGCTGGAGCCTCTCCCCCTAGCAAGCAGGAGAGGAACCAACACCTTGACGTTTGTCCTCTGTCTTGGGTGCTGGGGGCCAAACCCGGTGGTCAGCTCTTGCAAGACCTCACAGTAATAAAGCCTTATCTGCTTTACTGTCTCTCGAGCCCCTGCATGATCTAGATGAGGCATTTGTGAGCTTATTTATTCTTTTACTCGGGTCCTCATCCAGTGATGCACAGGAGTTACTGCTGGCTCTGCACTCAGGAATTATGATGGTCTGGGGAGATCATATGTGATGCGGGGATGGAACCTGGGTAGGCCGCATGCAACGCAAGAGCCCTGCACATTGGACTACTGCTCTGGCCTGTGAGTTTTAAATTTAATATTGATTCTGGAGCAAGCAGATGCCCTTGGGCTCTACTAGTATGAGACAAGACATATGGAGATGTTATTGGTGCCCACTCGAGCAAATCAATGATGAACGGGAAGACAGTGATACAGTGATTAATTCTGGCTGAGACAAAATCCCACTCAAGAGATTTTGAAAGCAGCTAAGCTAAGTTGTAGCCTAGACTCTATATTTCTATTTTATCTTCACATATGAATTTATTCTATTCAGTTATCACAATAGTTAGTGAAATAAACCCTATGACAATGTCTTAATCAGCTGTGAGTTTTGCACCCTTGCTCTGTATTCTGGGGAGCATAAAGGGACGAGTGGGGTCTGAGATGCCCTCAGGGGCTGGGAAACTGGGAGAACAGGGTGGGGCTGCACTCACCTTGAACAAGGAAGGGGCAAGACAAGGCAGGTGGGGCACCAAGCTCTGGGGATGCTTGTCACGAGCCTTCACTTCCAGTGTATGTGTTTCTGACCTTGCTTTGTTTGGAGGGGAATAGTGGTGTTGTTCAGTCTTGCTCCTGGCTCTGTGCTCAGGGATTAGTCCATGTAGGGTGTCGGGGATTGAATCCAGGGCATCCACATGCAAGGCACGCTCTTACCCACTGTCCTATTGCCCAGCCCCTGACCTTGGTTTGCTAAGACAAACCCAAACAAGGTAGCAAATGAATAAGGGACAGACTCTGTGCGAGACAGTGAGAGAGGCTGGAATTTTGTGAAGTGACCCACTAAGGAAATGACAGAGCTCATCTGGCTGCTCAGAAATGTTCAGCACTGGGGCGGGAGCGATAGCCCAGCGGGTAGGGCATTTGCCTTGCACGTGGCCAGCCCGTGTCGGCCTGGGTTCGATCCCCAGAATCCCATATGGTCGCCTGAGCACTGCCAGGAGTGATTCCTGAGTGCAGAGCCAGGAGAAACCCCTGAGCATTGCGGGTGTGACCAAAAAAAAAAAAAAAGGAAAAAAAAAACGTTCAGCACAAATATGGCAGATGAAGGAGGAGAAATGCTCAAGGCAGCTTTGAAAGGGTGCATCAGTCGGGGAGGGAGCGTGTTTCCCCTGATGGAAGCCCCGTCCAAGGAGCCCGGTCTGCCCCTCTAGGCCGGGTGGGTGACTTCACCTCCACTCACTTAGCCTGAGATGCTGATAACCAGAGAGAACCTAGAAATGGGGGTCAGGGGCCAGTCAGCAACGCCCCCTATTGGGAGTGTGTCAGTGTCCGCCCTTTGCCAGCTGGCAATTGTGCCGAGGCATTTGAAAACAGCTTACATGAAGGTTCACTCATAAAACCTGCAGGAATCCATGTCTTGGAAACTCTGTTTAAGAAGACAGGATGGAGCCACGGAGCCAGTTTGGGGGGCTGGAGCACAGGCTTTGTACGCAGGCTCTGGGACTCAGTTCCCAGAACTGCATGGTCCCCTGAACACCACAAGAGACCCCTGAGCACAAAGCTGGGAGTAGCGCCCAAGGAGGCTGGGTGTGGCCTCCAAAAAAGAAGTGGAGAAGTTAAACTGCCTCAAATGAATATACCGTTACTCTTTGGAGGAACTGGGAGGCTTGTGAAAAGGTTTGCTTGACCCCTGTGAATTGGCTCTGACCCCCTGGGAAGCAAAGTCCTGACTGTTCAAAGGGGGAGCAAGAGGGAGCCGTGGGAGGAGCGGGTGGGTCTCCGCCTTGGAGACTCCGTCCCATCAGACTGGCGGAGGACATGTCGGGAGCAGCACTTCTGTGGGGGTCTGTGTCTGTGTGGGCCTCTGCCTCCACGGCGCTCACACACGTACACACAGGCTCACTCACGTTCACACACAGGCACATACTCTCTCTTGCACACAACTCACATACGCTCATTGCTACATCCACGCCCGCACACACAGGTACACATGCATGAACACGAACTTAGAGCCTGGAACATCCGGAGGCATGGCTTCTCTCTCTTCTTCAGCGGCAGCTAGGAAAGGTCCCAAACTCTGGTGGCAACGTGACATTCAAACTCCATGGAGAAAATCCACTCGGGCAGCTCGGCTCGTAGCCAAGTCACAGATGCTGGAGGGTGGGCCTGTGGCCACCAGCTTGGGGGAGGTGAACAGGAAGTCGAGTCCAGCGCTTGAGGAAGTGGGGGGGCGTTCAGTACCCTCTGGTCACTGAGTTTAAACTCAACCAGGCCACCCAGGACAGGCCTGAAGAAGACTCCTATGGTCTCAAATTCATGCGGTAGGGGAGGAGAAGGCTGGCTAGGTTCACTCTCTCCTCAACCTGCCTGCTGACCCCACGCGCGTGTCTGCAGTGAAAGAAATGCAACGTGGGGAAGGGACAGGAAGTCCTGAGCCTGCAGCCTCAGGTTAGCGCCATGCAGTGTGTGTGTGTGTGTGTGTGTGTGTGTGTGTGTGTGTGTGTGGGCTGGAGACTAAGACCTCATCATTAGTCTCTGGTTTTGTGTCAGAATCGCTTCAGCTCTGGGAAGACTTTACATTTTGCCCAAGTAGCTTCCAAGGAGCTCAGCTTTACAGATTTTGTAAAAGCTTTATTGCAACTTTGCCCCTTTTTTCTCTTCCCCCCCCCCCAAATTTAGAAGGAGTCTTTGGGGCTAGGTCAGACAAACTGGCCTGAGACCTCTATTGTGGAGGGGTGAGTTCCCCTGGAAGAACTGCCCATGGGGTTTTGCCAGCTGCGATGGGCCAAAAGTGGACCTTAAGCGACTTGGCACAGTCTGAGCTGGCCGCTGCAGAACCCTTCTAGCTCCTCGGTCTTTCTCACCATCCTAACACACTCCCTTTGTGACATGTCTCTGCCGTTCTCTATACGTGCAGTGTGTGTTCTCGGTATATTCCTCAGCTGTGCGTGTTCACCATTCTCCCTCATGAATACATACGAAGTTTCCTGAAAAACCACTAGCAGTGGGTATAAGCCAGTATGTTTGTCTCTCTCTCTCTGCTGGGCACGAAACCGAACCCTGCTCCCTCTGTTGGAAGCTGTTCCCCGTCAGTCTTCCAGGCTGATGTGGTTTGAAGACCGCCAGATCCCCCTCTGCTGAGCTCCGTGGTCCCTGAGCTTTCCCAAGGATGACAAGTTCACGGCCTTGTGCCAAAAGGCGTGGGGCACTAGGCTCTCAGGTGTTCCCAGCCCAAGTTGGGGAGTGTTGGAAAATTAGTGGGGGACCTGGGAGACCCTGAAACCCTTATACTCGGGACCACAGACCCCCAGGCTGCCTGAAAGCTCACTTGAAAAGGCCTTGAAGTGGAGAGTTCAAAGAGGAAGCAAGTGCAGGAGGTGAAGGGTGAGAGCCCCAGAGCCAGTGGGGAGCAGGGAGGCAGCTGGTCCGCAGAGCGACGGCAGGACCGGCACCGTGGGCCTTCACAGACTCCCACCTCTGCCGGCTGACCAGGGAACACGGTGCTCAGCGCGATGCTCTGATGTTGGGGATCTCCGGGTGTGAGAGAAGGGTTGGGATCCTGGGGTGGGAGCACACGGCTGGGGAGTGCAGTTGGGCTGAACAAGGGAGATTGACTGGGTAAGGAGCTGGAGCCCGAGCAGGAAGGAACGCAGCCAAGACCCCACTTCCCAGCCCTGGCAGGAAGGATGGAACGTGTTGGGGGCCTGGGGCGGGAGCTTGGATATTAGATTAAATTTAGAAGCTGACTTATTTCCTACCATTTAGCTCCAAATGTATTAACCCCTCACTTTTCAAGTAGCGTTTTGCCAGTGATATTCTTGACTGTGCTAAGTGGGTTTCTCCCTTCAGAGACATTTACTGGGTTGGTCTGATCAGTGGAACCCCTTTCAATATACTGACTTTGCTCTGCTGAAATCGTCTGTCCCTCCTGATAGATTTGTTTTTTCATCTCCTGAGCCAGCAGGGCCTGGTTCAAACCCTTCCTGAACTCCCTTCATCAGTGATGTTGAGAGGCTCTTCCTTGCTCTCTGCTCAGGAGTGACCCCTGGCGGTGCTGGAGAGATCATAAGTGACGCCAGGGATGTGAGTTGGGATAAACTGCCAGTGCCTCACCCCTGTCCTGTCTCTCTGGCCCTTCTTGGTTGTTTAGATGGAAATGCCAGACCTGCTATTATTTGAGGGAAAGTGCTGAAAGAGGAAGATGAATTCCCTTTGATAAAGGGCAGGCCCGGGAGGAGAGCCCCGAGCCCCTGAGCAGAAAGGCTTACTGCTGTTTTCCTAGCACTCTTTCACATGCACAGCCACAGAAAACACGTCTCTGGCCGCCAGTCTCAAGACCAGTTCACCAGTCATTGTTCTAGAAGGAGCCCTGCAGGGAGCCCCTCGACACCCCCATGCACACCCCCTCTGCGCCCCAGCCCCAGACACCCCCCCACACCTCCCTCCTGCCAGAGTTCGCTTCTACACCAAAGGGTCGAGAGCGCTGCTGAGCTGGGGGCTGAGTTTCGAAGGTGACCTGGGCGTGAGCTGGCCTCTTCCCAAAGGACAACAAAGCATTCACAGGGGAGAGCTGACCACCAGCATCCGAGCCAAAGGACAGCCCAGGTCCTCCGCCAGCTCCTTCCTTTTGGAGGCCCGGACTCGGCTTTGTGCTGTTGCTGAGGATAAAACCTGAACTGAGAGAAGAAGCTAAATGTGACTCTCCCCCAAGCGAGGAGGCGGGGTGAGGGGGGAGGGGGAGAGAGAGACAGCCAAGCCCGGAGGAGTGTGGGAGGCGAGTTTGCAAAGACCCAGCGGGGCAGGGGGCCAGCCGGGATGTCCCAGTGAAGGCTATGGGGACAAGGGCTGGGCAGAGGTCGCGATGGGGCTCAGGGTGTGCGTGTCTGGCGTCAAGCCCTTTGCTGCAGTTTCAGGGGCCTTGGCGAGGCCTTCACAGTGTGATTTAGGTGGTTGGCAAGTGCTTGCATGGAGGGCGACGCAGAGGCTTGGGCTGGGGGGTCAGATTTACCTCCCCTCCTGCCCCTGCTGGATGGCCCTGGTGCTGACCATCACTGCAGATCTGGTTCCTCGGCTGCTCGTGGAAAGGAGACATAGTGAGAGGTTGAGGAAGAGCCTTATTGGAACAGGCTGGCAGGTTGGAAGATGCTGGACTCAGGCCCTCAAGCCAGTAAATAGTGCAGGGGCAGGAGAGAAAGTCAGAATCTAAGCAGCCACCACCCCACCCCGGAGGCAAGTCCGTCTCTTGTCATTGTGGAGAGGGGCTCAGAGGCTTTCTTGGAGACAAGCTCAGAAACGTCTGTGGGAATGTGTTCCTGTGCGGTCACACGAAAGAATTGCTAACAGAGACAGGGCGACGTCCTCGGAGGACAGGAGTTGAAGCGCGAGAACCGGTTGGATCCCTGGAGGGAAAAATTGGAATAAGGCTGTGCCTTGGAGGATTTTCCTGCCCACCCATCCCCTAATAAGCGGCAGAGAAGGGAGAGGGGGGAGACAGCTCACGGGGGCTGAGTGCCTGCATGTATGTGGGAGCCCTGGGTCCAGCCCCTGTACCACATGACTCCTGAGCACAGTGGGATTGATTCCCAAGCCCTGAATGCGGAGTAGCCCCTGAGCACCACGGACTGTGATCTTAAAACAATTCAAATAAAAAAAGGGGCCGAAGCCATAGTACAGCGAGTAGGCCGTTTGCCTTGCACGCAGCCAACCAGGGTCAATCCCTGACCATCCATATGGTCCCCTGAGCATCGCCAGGGCTAATTCCTGAGTGCATAACCAGGAGTAACTCCTGAGCATCTCTGAGTATGACCCAAAAAGCCAAAAATAAAATAAAATAAAATAAAAATAAAATAAAATAAATAAAATGAAAAAGTGGCTGGAGCGATGACCCAGCAGGTAGGGTGCTTGCCTTGTAAGCGGTTGACCCAGATTTGAACCCCAGTATCTCATATGGTTCCCCAGGAGTAATTCCTGAGTGCAGAGCCAGGAGTAACCCTTCTGCATTGCCAGGTGTCGCCTGAAAAATAATAAAAGCTGGAAAATAATAATAAAAATAGATAAAAGAGAAAAAAATAGATAAAAGCTGGAAAAATAATAATAAAAATAGATAAAAGATAAAAATAAGAAATCTTCCCACCCACAAAGAAGAAAGATTAGGGGGTGAGGGAAGGGGAAGGGAAGGAGGTGAGAAGATTCAACCCTAGCTTGAGTCATTGAAAAGAAACCACTTATCAGCGTGATTCAATTACAATAATAATGATACAAGAGACACTGCTTCATTGACTGGCAAATTCCAAATTCTTCAGCTGGGAGATAGTACTGAGGGAAGGCACTTGGGTTTGATCCGAGCACCTCGTGAGCCCTGCCAGGAGTGATCTCTGAGCACAGAGCCAGGAGGGAAGCCCCGAGCACTGTCGGTGTGGCCCAAAAGAAAACGAAATATAATTTTCAAATCTCTTGATTCCAAGAGGTCATTGTGTATACTTGATAAAATTAATAGCAGTTGCTTCACTACACGGAACAGAACTTGAAATGTTGTAATTCTAGTTGCATATGAGCTTGTTCCAGCTCGACTTCAGAGCCAGCCAGCGACGATACTGTAATATCCCCCTGGTAAATATCACCCTTTCCGTAAGTCTCCCAGAAGCAGTGAGGAGGGCGCAGGTTTGGGTCTGGAAAAGGCTAATGGCAGATTTAAAGCTGGGTCTGGCTGGGTCAGGGCAATGGCTCATTTACTCATTTCCTTTCTTCTTTGCCTATGAAGCCAATTCCCAGGGAAGACTTTTGTCTCCAAGTCTCTGCTTTCACTGAGAAATGAGATTTTTATCTTTGCAGAGTTAAAAGAGGGAAGATACCAATCAGCAGAGCTCTTCAGAAGAAAAGGTGAATCCATGTCAAATGATAGGAAGGCTTGAGAGATCCCTGGCGCTAATGAGGGGCTCTCAGGGCAAGAAGAAGAGGAAACGGTGGAGGAGAAGAAGGTGAGCTGTCGCTTTGGAGCTCACGTTTTCTCCTAGAAATGCGATTGAGCAGCGCCGTCTCCTTGCATCCAGGGAAAACATTTCACGTCTCACTTTATTTATTGTAGAATGGAACTGCGGATGTGGTTTTAAATAGACAGTCAGGCGAAACTAGCGTGGCCATCCATTTCTGTTAGCGGGCATCTGTCCTGGCCCGCCTCCTTCTGCTCCAGTCTCAGCGATGGTCATCAGAGGCTTCACTTCAAACTTCAGCCTGCCAACTGTTTATGAAAAGCAATTACTCCTAGTTTAAGTTAAATTTCCCAGGATGAGGCAGTGTCAACGTGGGAAATTTCCCGTTCATGCTGGAAGGTAGTTTATCCTTCATTTAACAGCTGAGAATCCACAGTTCCAGGACCCAAGGGGTAAACTTATTGTGCTGGAAAAGATCGTGAATTTCACACACACACACACACACACACACAATTGTGGATACCATGATATTGATGCCATCAAAAAGATCATTAGTCGCTCATACATCATCATCGCCATCCATATCAATTCATCCATGTCACACAAGTGATGAACTAAGCCTCCCCAGATGTGGCGTGTGGCGGATTCCACGTTTGGGGAATGTAGAGAGAGCTGGTACAGAGGACAGGGTACTTGCCTGGCATCCTGCCAACCCCAGTTTGAATTCGGGCACCACATGATCCAGCAAGCACCATCAGGGGTCACTCTTGGGCACAGAGCCAGGAAGGACCCCTAAGCACAGTCGGGTATGCCAAACTGACCCCCATGGGTTTATTTATTTTTTGGTGGGGAATCTGGAGCACACACAGCGGTGCTCAGGGGACCGTCCTTATGCCGTTCAGAATTTGAACGGCTGCAGGCTGACTTAGGAAAGTGGAGGGTGAGGGAGGCAGCCTTAAGAAAACAGAGTGTCCACCTCCGCCACCCACAAGGCATGGCCTGGCATGGGACAGGACTGCTAAAGTCTCCTCCAAGCTCCTGGACAGCTCAGGTGCTAGTGTCACACCAGACCCATGAGGCAGGCATAAGGCCAGGTCTGAAGTCTGCTTGTTCTGCACGGCACGGGAGCAGTTTCCACATTCAGGCTCTTGGAAGCTATGAGCTGAGGCTGGAATGCAGGAAAGGAAATCAGCCTTCACTGCAGGACATGTGTACTAGCAACTCTGCCTTCCCTCGCAGAAAAGAATCTTAGGAGACAAAGCAGTGATGCAAAATAGTCTCTATCGAAAGAATCTATCAATCTATCTATCTCTCTATCTACTATCTATCTATCTATCTATCATCTATCTATCTATCTTCTATCTTCTATCTTCTATCTATCTATCTATCTATCTATCTATCTATCTATCTATCTATCTATCTATCTATCTATCTATCTATCTTCTATCTATCAGTCTGTCTGTCTGTCTGTCTGTCTGTCTGTCTGTCTGTCTGTCTCTATCTCTCTATCTATCTATCTATCTACTATCTATCTATCTATCTATCTATCTATCTATCTATCTATCTACTATCTATCTCTATCTATCTATCTATCTATCTATCTATCTATCTATCTAAAGAAATTACTCAGGGAAGTGTGAGGGATAGAAAACAAGAGAAATATACATTTTCAAGAGAGAATGTGGGCTTCCCCAGAGTAGGAAAACAGAGGGAGGCTTTTGGGAGAAGGTGCTATATAATTCCTCCAAATTGTCTCAGCCGGGAATTTTCGGCATCCATGAAAGTTAACTGGGTGTTGCCACAGGAAGGCCTTGGACTCTTGATGACCTTTTCCTATTCTTTTGTTGCTATTGTTTTGTTGTCGTTTTGTTTGGGGCCACACCTGACTGTCCTCAGGGTTTACTCCTGGGTCTGTGCTGAGATCACTCCTGCAGGACTCTGGGACCATCTGCGGAAAAGGGTCAAAGCGGCCAGCCGTGTACAAGACAAGTGCTGCCCACTGTGCTAGGGCTGGTAGCATCACCCGGAGCTGCTTTTCTGCGGCGCCCACCCGTCTCACGCGCCTCCGCTTTCCCCAAAATTCTCAGGTGCTCTGTCTCACAGAAACAGCAGTCTCTCCTTCACTTGATCACTTGACATCCTGTTACTCATTGATTTGCTCGAGCGGGCGCCAGAAACATTTCCATTTGGCCCTATCACGTTCCAGAGTAGCCCAATGGCATCTGGTTGCTCCAGGAATACAAAGAGTCTCAAATTGCTCGTTCAGGGTCTTGACAAAGAAGTCTGACCATCTTGTAGGTGGGCGGCCACGTGATCTTTTGACGTCCCGTGGGATCCAGTCACTAACTGCTCTAGTCCAGCGGTCATCTCCAAACCCCATTACATGTCCAGCCCATCTGATTTTCGATGCCTTGGCAAACGAGACAGCATCCCTGACTCTGGAACAGTGACGGAGGTCGGAGCTCTGGATTCCTTCTTTCATTTGAGTGAAGCATGATATTCCAAGCATAGCTCTTTCGATTCCTCTTTGGGAGACCCGAATAGCATTCTCATCCTGCTTTTGTAGGGCCCAGGTCTCTGAGGCATATGTTAATGCAGGGAGAACGGTGGAGTGGAAGAGATGTGCCCGAGCCGGAGGTTCTTTGTCCTTTTAGCTATTTCTTTCTCTCTCTCACAGAAACATGCTCCTCCAGCAGTCTCTCCTTCGGCTTATTATCCCCAGGCTTATTCATTACCAGTCTCCCCCACATCTTCTTACAACAGAACCATGGTCAAGGCGGTAGCTCCGTGCAAAGCAAGTGTCTTCACTTCTGTGCTCTCTAGCTAGTCCTGAGATGTCTTGCGAAGAACCTCATATTTAACGTTTTTGTGATTCAAAATGATGGGCTTTGTACACTTCTTGACAAAGAAAAAGTTCCTTTAAATCCAATAGAATGGGCCAGAATGATAGCACAGCAGGGAGGGTGTTTGCCTTGCATGCGCCTAACCCGGGTTCAATTCCCTGGCATCCCATATGGTCCCCGGGCACTGCCGGGAGTAAATCCTGAATGTAGAGCCAGGAATAACCCTGACCGTGGCTAGGTTGTGAACCCCCAAAAATCCAATAGAATGATCTACGAAGAGACACTGCAATGCTCTGGGCAATCTCATTGCTCTAACAGCGATAAGAAACCCTTCCTCCTCCTCCTCAGTGGTGTGGCCCAATGTTTATGGCACTGGGAAGGATTTCATCTTCCTTGTGGGGGGCAGTTGACTTATCTGGAAGCTGGAGGAATAATCAGCAGGAACATCATCCCTATGGTTAGTTACATAAGTGAGTTTGCACTTCTAAATCCCTTCGCACAGTGCCCAACACAGGCCGAACCTATAGCAGTAGTTGTGGAGTGGGTAAAAGAAGGAAGGAGGGAGGGAAGAGGCTAAGGGAGGAAGAGAGGTTTGTTTCCAGCTCACTCACGGAGCCGTATGAGTTTCTCTGCTTCATGGGCTGCGCTGGGCTCTTCTGGGTCCCGGACTCCTTCTCTCAAGGGGCTCCATTCTCTGGGAGATACTTGAGGCCCTCTGCACCCCACAGGAGAATTCAGCCCCAGGCACCTGCTATAAATCCTGCTTTGACCTCAAAATGGGAAAGGCTCCCAAGGGTGGCTCGTGTGGATGGGTCCTGGTTCAGCCACCGGCTCAAGAAAGACCTCACCTGAGCGAGACAGAGAAAACCCCGGCCTTTTGGGATTCCTTTGAGGAGCATCAAACAGCACAGACCAAGTCCAGGCACCCAGCGCCGGCGCGACAGGCCCTACTCGGTCACCATTGTGGGCGTTTTTGTCTGCTGTGTTTTAGCTGTTCCCTTTCCCCCACCTTTGCCTGGTCTTTACAAATGACATCAGAAATAATTCCCGATGAGCCAGAGCCTGCCTGCAAGTGGAAACACCATGTGATTTAGGATCTTTAAGGGAATTCGAGAGTCACAGGGGCAGCAAGCCATGGCATTGCTCCAAAAGGCCTTAAACAAAACAAACAAGGGAGTGAGTGGCTCTGCCTTTTCCACGTAAATGAGGAAAATTCTTGAAAGGTGGTAAGAGCCATGGGCAGGCGCCAGAGCTGCCCGCATGCCTGTGCAGGAAACAGGCCCAGGCCTGGAGAGTGTTTGCTGATTCCTGCATCCCAAACTCCTCAAACGCCAAGGCTCGGGAGATGGTTTAGTGGCGGGTGACAGGGGCCGCTTGTAAGTTTAGGTCACTAAGTCGCCCAGGTAAGAGGGTGTGATAAAGTCCAGCCCCTGCTTAGGGCCCTCCCCGCACCACCAGCTCCCGCTTAAGCCCCTGGATTAGTTTCCAGCCCACACTGGTTTCGTCTGCTTTATAGCCCGCCAGACATTGTTTTTCTTTTATAGACGACATTTTTCCTTCGCATGAGGTCGCATTTTCTAATAGGGCCCCATTCATCTATGTCTTTAATATTGGGCAGGAAAATTAGGGGCCACACCCAGCTGTGCTTAGGACTTACTCCAGCCTCTGTGCCCACCGGTCGCTCTTGGAGGTGCTCAGGGGACCGTGTGTGGTGCTGGGGACCGCACTGGGGTTGACTCCCGCAGGGCAAGTGTTGGTTTCCTTAGTTCCACCCCTCTCCTCGCCTGGTTTTCTGGCCCTTCCTCTGAGCGGTTTCATTCTCTGATAGAAACTCTGAATAAGGACGGCACATCCCAAAGCAGCCCCTTTATGTATAAAATCTCTGATGCGGCCCAGCTCCTAAGCACAATCCTCCCTTGCTCCTTTCAAAACTGCAAGTCTGGTGCAGGTGAGAAACTGAGGTGAGGGAGACAGCACAGTCGCCAGCGTTGATGCTCTGACCTCAGGTGGCAGGTTCCAAAGTCCAAGAGCTCTCTCACGCCTGTGATATCAGCAGTCGTTTATAAATGACAGCCAAGAGCACGTCATGGTTCCCTGCTTGCATTTTCCTTGCCGCCGACTTTCCGACCCGCCTCTGTGTGGAGTTGTTGGCTTTCAGCCTCAGAGGCTCCAGGCGTCTACTGACTTCTGGTCCTTGGGGGAAGTCACACCTCCTGGCCGGGTTTCGCCTCGTGGCACCTAGTCAGACCTCGGCAGCATCTCACATTTTCCCTTCTCTCCCTCACTCCCATTAGGAATTCAGTAAGAGAATGAACATGACTTGCTTTGAAAGTCTGGAATTCTCTGGAGATGGCTGGAGACACTTTGAAGGAATGTATTGCTGGTGTGTTGCCAGCAACTTCCCACTTAGCTCAATGCTCGGGCAGCCAACAACGGTCACTCCCGTAGACGGACCATATGGCAAATGCTATCGTTCAGCGCCCCCACCTCCATCTCAGGGCAGCTGCCCTTCTGGAAGGAGACCCAGACCGCTACGCCCTGACACAGCTCACAGCTCTTGAGAGCACGCGGTGTGACACATTCTCAGTTCTGAGTTTCTTCAAGGAGGCACTAGCTCCTTTCATCCTTCCTAGAGTCGCTGCCTACTTACAGACATGAAGTCACGGGTATATGTCTGGTGTGTAGGGGTGCATGCATGTATGTGTTGTGTGTTTGTGTGTGATCTATCTATCTATCTATCTATCTATCTATCTATCTATCTATCTATCTATCTATCTATCTATCTATCTATCTATCTATCTATCTATCTATCTATCTATCTATCTATCTATCTATCTATCTATCTATCTATCTATCTATCTATCTATCTACCTATCTATGATAGGTGATGTGTCTATGAATTTGATCAGAGACAGGCTGATCATGGATTTAGGTATGACCCCAATTTGAATCAAAGCCCACGCCTGATCTGCATGAGATCTCGAGATGCTTCCCTGGCATCACCCCTCATTGCTTCGTGATCCCTGGTATCATCACAACAACAACAACAACAACAACAACAAACTCAATCGGGTCACGAGATGGAATTTGGTTGTCTGTGCTGTGATCCTCCAGGGGCCTGAAGGAAATGCGTGTGCAGTGCTAAGCAGGTTCTGCCAAGTGGGGCTGCGACTCTGGTGGCCAGACCTCGGGTGTCCTCAAAGTCTTCTGACCCAACCCAAGGGCACTGGGATGCCATTGGCAGGTCTGGGAGACATGAGGAGAGGGCCGCAGCTTGTATGCTATAATTCAGCACACAAACGTGTCCATCTCTGAAAACAACAGCACTTGTGAGTCTATGCTTAATGAGAGGGTTGATTTAGGGATCTTGAACCACGTGAGCAGAAGGCCAGCGATGGGGCTCAGATGGGCTGTTACTTGCCAATGAGCCCCATCCACAGCCTGAACTTCTAACTGCACAAGTGATCGGAGGTGGGGGGCACCGCAGCCCCCCTCCCCGCCTCAGCCTAGGTGTCAGTGCCCATGCCTCAGTTCTG
Organism: Cryptotis parvus; assembly: GCA_021461705.1. NCBI lineage: Eukaryota > Metazoa > Chordata > Mammalia > Eulipotyphla > Soricidae > Cryptotis > Cryptotis parvus. The sequence continues at coordinate 54,046 of JAJIBD010011279.1, forward strand.
CCCGCTGACAGCTGGCACACATTCCAACTTGCCGTTATGACTTGATGTGCCAAATTGTCCTCTCAGCCCCTTTTTGTTTGGTGGAAATTAGCTGCACGTGCAGAAGTGTTTTCCTATGTAATTGCTCCCACGAGGGGGTAATTGCACCCCAAAGTGGCTGGTTCCACCAAATGGCAGGAGCAATTAGAAACAAAGCCTCCAGTAATTGCAGACATGGAAATTGTGGTCTTAAAAGAGGGACACCAGCAGACGCTTGGCTAGAGAGTCAGCCCTCTCGCTTCACTCCCTCCAGGGTCTTTGTGATTTGCAATCAATATCATAATCTTCAGCTCGACCTTGACTTTCCAAATGCCTCTGAGAAAGGGTGTCCATGGCCAGACCTCCACAAAGCGGGGACAGGACCCCCAATAGCAGCTCATTTCAGAACTAGAAAATCAGGGTAGATCTGAGTCCAACTTGTGTCTGACGGGGTGTAAAGCAGAGACAGTTGCACAAATGATGGTTTTTCCATGCTGTGAATCTCATTCATTTCACCTCCCCACCCGCCCCTCCGCCCCATCAATCCTGGGGAATAAGTCATGGAAATCCATACATCGATGTTTAGTGACTCAGCCTCAAATCAGATTGAGTGGGACTCCAGCCACACCGGGCTTCCTGGCCCTGCTGAGTTAGTCCCCACTAGAGCAGGACAGCGCCCACCTCTCAGAGCTCATTTCACAGTCCCGGGACCTTGGTCCATGTCCCTTGGGATTCCATCCTAGACTTGAAACGTGAAAGAAACTTCACTCATTCATGCCTTTTTTTTCTTCTACTAGCATTGCTACCCCTTGGCTTGAGTCAAAGGGTGTAGGGGTAGAGTTTGGAATGGCGGTGTGTGTGTGTGTGTGTGTGTGTGTGTGAGAGAGAGAGAGAGAGAGAGAGAGAGAGAGAGAGAGAGAGAGAGAGAACACTCTTGTTGACAAAAACCAATTTAGAGAAATCATTGGCCTGCTCGTAGGAGAAGGGATTATTAAAGCCCAGCCTGGCCTACAGTGGAGACGAGGGCGGCTGCTCCCGGCTCTGCAGCTCTCCACGGATGTACTAACAGCCGCCTCCACCGGGCTGGGAAGAATGTGTGCTCCACTGACTCCGCCGTGTGCTGGCATCTGGCTGTGGCTCCTTCCCCTGCCAACCTACACTCTGACTTCTGGGCTGGAGGCAGATACAAGAGGAGGAGGTACCTGGTTGGAAATGATCATGGCCAAGGGTCGAGAAAGTGTTTTGCTAAAAGTGAGAGCACGGAGGAAAGATGGTGCAGGAGTCCTTAGGAAATCTGGCCAGACCCAGTGACAGAGAAGGGCGCCTGGGCTGACTGTGTGTTTTGGGTGATCAGAGACAGGAAGAACATGGGCATCCTTGTCAATACCCTCCCTGGAAGGGGAGAGGGAGCCCAGACGTCTCATTTCTAAAAGATCCCCATGACGGTCAGTGGAAGGAATTTTCTCCGTGTCCCGTACTGTGGTCAGATTTTTTTTCCTCCCTGTGTGTGTGACCCAGGCAGAGACTGACGACAGTAGCCAGTCAGAGTGATCGTGGCAAACCACCATCGGCTTACACAGGACAAAATAGACTTGGCAATGCCAATGCCCTTGGCAAGGGCTGCCTCCATGTCTGTCTCTGTCCAACATACAAACAGGGATGTGAAGGCCCTGAGGGCTGGCTGAAGTTTTCAATCCAGGCATTATTGGGAGACTTTGCAACTGTCACCCAAATTACATGATAATGGAGACGAGGACATGCAGAGCCAAACGACAGGAAAGGATGGGGCTGGCGGGTGCTCTGGTAGATGGATGCGGGCCGCAGGGTGCCGACCATGGTTTGGTTGTTCACAGTATGAGTGAGAGGGAGGGCCGAGGGGGCAGCGAGAGCAGAGCCTTTACAGATGGGCCGAATGGGCCTCGTCCCGTCACCTGATGACATTCTTTGCCGTGCTCTGCTTCTCCTTCTCCAGGTGCACCTGTGCGCCCCTCTCTTCCCCAAGGCTCTAGTAGAGGTCTCCAGCCTTCCTACGCAGCTTGACCAATCAGAGCTCTTCATCCTTCCTACTCATATGGAGGTATTGGCCAATCAGAGGTCTTCATCCTTCAGGACTTTGGTCTTTCACATTGGGGATGCTATTTGGAAAAGTCTTGGATTTGATCTGGACTTGCTAGTTCCGCTATGGAAAGTCGCTTTGGTTGTACTCAAATTGCCAAGAGAAATCACGACCAGCCGTTCTCGGCTCACAGACACTCTTCCAGGCTCATACTGGAGCGTTGCTTTAAAAAACTGACCAGTGAGTATTTATTTGTCGAGGAGACCCTGTCTTCACTTGATCTCTGTCTATCTTTTTCTCTCTTTCTCTTACACCTGGGGCCTATGCTCAGGGGTCATTCCTGATTTCCATGCTCAGGGGCTCTTCCTGGCAATGTCCCATTTGAACCAAGGCACCACCATAACCTTTGTCTCTCCAGACCCATCATTTGATTTATTTTTCTGCTGATTTGTGGGGGAGAGTGGTTGGGCCATATCTGGCAGTGCTCAAGTGATGGCGAGGTAGAACCGGGGTCTACCACGTGCAAACAAGTAACTTAACCCATGTACTATTGCTCAATCCCTTTGCCTACTAATTTTAAAGGTCCCAGACTGTGAAATTACACAGTAGGCTTGACTTTGAACTGATTTGTCTGGGAGGAAAGAGAACTTCAAAGATTAAGATTTTCTAGCAGCTTCACATCCATCTAGCAATCAATAATTCTGTTTTTTTTTCTTTTTGGGTCACACCTGGCAATGCTCAGTGGTTACTCCTGGCTCTGCACTCAGGAATTACTCCTGGCGGTGCTCAAGGGACCATATGGGATGCCGGGATTGAACCTGGGTTGGCCGCATGCAAGGCAAATGCCCTACCTACTGGGCTACCGCTCTGGCCCCCAATAATTCTGTTTTCATTCCCTATAAATACCAGCTTTTCCATCTTGCTACTTTCTGTATTAAGGTGTGACTATCATAGCTCACATGTGTTCATTCTGTAAATATGTATGAGAGTTATGTGTTTGAATCATACCAGGACAGTATGTTAAACCTTCATAATAGTTCGATTGTGCTTAAAATTGGCTTAAACAGACACACCTACATGTAGATGCTATTCATTGCTATGAGTATATTGGAGTCAGGCATCTAATTTGAACTTGAATTCTCACTAGAAAACTTGACAACACGTTCTTCATGTGGCCCAGGTGAAGGTATGTGTGTAAGCCCTCTGAGCCTCAGTTTCTTTGTGGGTAGGATGAGGGAGGCTGTTAAGAAGCATAAGATCTCTAGGTTTTGGGCCACCTTACAATATGTTGGCATTTTCCTCACCTGTAAGTTAGTCTCTTTATAGTGGTCCCCAGATTGCCCCCAGGCTCAAAGAAGATGCCCACATGATTGCACCCCAAGTGTTGTTTTCCTGGCGAACAGCTTAACCAAAGAGAATCAGATTTTCTCAAATGCTCATCAGAACTGAGGGAGTCTTCCTCCTTACCTGCTGGTGTTGGCCTGATTCTCTCAGCACCAAGACTCACCCAGAAACAGACAATGTCTTCACTCCTGAGGACTTTTCTTCCCAAGCCTGCTTGGTCCTTGGCCTGTGTGCTCTGAGTCAGATTTGGTTGTTGCAACAAGATGCCACAGATGAGTGGCGTTGCAACACAATCTGGGGCTGGCATGGATGGGGTCTGCGAGGATCACATGTTCAAGCATGGGCAGGAGAGACAGACAGAATGAAAGTGCGTGTTTTCCAGAAGCCACCATTTCTATGATTTTGTACTGACCATTGCGGCCTCATAAACCCTCATTACCTCTCACAAGCTCCATCTTCAAAGTGGAAATTAGAACTGCAGTTTATGAATTTGGGGAGGGGGTTGGGGCTGCCTAGCAGTGCTCGGGGCTTACTCCTGGCTCTGTGCAGGGATCAGGGCTCCCTCCTGGCAGGGCTTGGGGAATGAAATGCAGTGGCCGGCATCCAACTGGGATCAGCCACATGCAAGGTGAGCACACCACTTGCAATTCTATGTATAAAGCCCTCAATTTACAACTTTTTAGTGACCAGAGTTCAGTCTACAGCAGACAGGCTGAGGTCTCACCCACTGGTCCAATTTTTTCCACAATAGATAGGGTCCATTTTCATCAACTCTGCCTGTCTCACCACCGTCTCCCTTTCTAATCTCGAGGGCAAAAGGAAATCTTCCAATTTAGCTCTCCATTTTTTCCCCAAATTCCCCACAGTGCTGACAGAACCCAGAAGCGGGAAAAGAGTGGACAAATCAACCTTCTTGGCCAGATTCGAGGGCTGAAGAGGCCGGGTGGAATGGGCGTAAAGAGCTCAGGCACTGCCCATGTGGGGGTGAATAATAACTCTCCAAAAGCTCTGCCAGAGGGTCTCTCAGTCCCAGCCAGTTACGGGTCATTGTTTGCTGTTCTGTCTTTGGAAGGCTCCTGAATTAGCACTGTGCATTGCTGGATTTTATTACTCTTTCTTGTTCTCTGAGGACATATCTTTGTTTCCCCGTAGTTAGAGACACCCACACTTCTCTTTCTTCCTTCCTGTATTCGCTCTTTTCAACATCCATTTCTAAGGAAGTCATTGAAACGTTTCCAGTGGGGAGGCCACAGGAATAGATTTGTTTTCAAAGAACACACTGAGTTCTCCGAATTCCCCTTATAGCCAAGATGGGGCATATGATTTGCCCTCTGTTAATGGGAAGCCTTAGAAATCTAGGGAAGAACCAACAGGTGATGGAGGGTTGGGATGAAGGCAAGGGAAACAAGGTGAGCCTTGTTCCCTCCTGTTCTCTGCCTACAGCTTCTGGAGGTGTGAAGAGGGGCTCAGTAATCTTTGCTGTGTTGACCAGACAAAGTTGCAGGGAAGTCAAGGCAGCTATGACTTAGGAGCTGTGATATGAGGGACGATTTTAGAAGAATATTTTCAAGACCTTGACTGAGTATCAAACACATTATCAGAGCAAGGAAAAAGCTAGTAATGATGAGCACCGGATTAGCTTCTATTCTAGCAACTAAAGGACCATCTGTGACTTTGTAATAGTGGGGTGTTGTATATGAGCATGAGCCCCAGGAGGGTTATTAACTTAGAGATAGAGCTGAATTAGACTTACATTGACTCTTCTGAACTCACTTGAACACAAGAAAAGCAAGTCTTCAAACATCTAGAAGGCTCCAGTGGCTTCTGTGTATGCCAGAATAAAACCCAGCACTGTTTAATGGGAAGCCACACCACCAAGTGTTTCTCTGAGGGTGAATAAAGGATTCTGGAATTAGATCATATTCGATCAAAGTGATCATTATAAAACTTCCCAGATAGGAGGCCGGAGCGATAGTCCAGCGGGTAGGGCATTTGCCTTGCATGCGGCCGGCCCATGCCGGCCCAGGTTCGATCCCGGCATCCCATATGGTCCCCGAGCACCACCAGGAGTAATTCCTGAGTGCAGAGCCAGGAGTAACCCCTGAGCATCGCTGGGTGTGACTCAAAAAGCAAAAAAAAAAAAAGAATACCATATTCCACAGCTGAATATGTATTCTTGTCAAATAATACGTTGACAAATATAGCATTAATAAATACAAATGCTATTCTGCACTACAAGACAAGCTTTATAGAATTTAGGTATTGAAATCTCTAAGCACATCTCTGTCTATAACTGAATTAGACTCAATCTCAACAGCAGAAAGAGAACTAGAATAATTTCCAAGTATTTGGAATTAAACAGCACAGTGCTGAGTAACTCACCAACCTAAGCAGAAACCACAGGTAATTACCAAATAGTTCCAATGGAAAGAAAACAGAAACAATAATATCAACTAAAAACAGTACTAATATGAAGGTCTATAAAACTATAACTTTCATAAATTCTAGATTCTGATTGAGAAAAAAGAGAGACTAACCCAGAGAAAAGAGAAAGAAAAAAATATTTGAGAAGAGCAAATATCACAGAAAGTTAAAATGGAAAAGACAATTAGAGAAATCAATTAAAAATGAACTCATTCTACGAAAAAATCAATAAAATGGAAAAGCCTCCAGGAAGACTGAGAGAAAAAGGAAGAAGAAAGAAATCACCAATATCAAGAATGAAATTAGAAATATTGCTACAAATACCATAGTCATCAAAAGATAATAAGGAAAAAGTTATGAGTGATTCTACATGCATAAAATTGACAATTTACATTAAATAGACCAATTTGTTGAGAGATGCAAGCTACTAAAACTCATTCCATATGAAACAGATCATTTGGATATCTTTCTCACTGTTCAATTGGATGCATGGTTACAAAACATTTAACAGACTATTCAGACTCTGGTGGTTACCTTATCGAATGCTACCAAAGTTTAAAGAAAGAAAACTAATTCTACACAATGTGTTCCAGAAAATAGGAAAAATAGCTAACTCATAAGGCTAGCATTGCCTTATACCAAAATCAAAGACATAACAAAAATATAAAATCTCCAGTCAGCTCTCCTACAGACCAATTTTCCTAGACACATATATCCTCAACAAAATTCACCCCCATAAGTAAAATTGTGTGACACAAAACACACATGATACATGCCCAACTGGAGTTTACTGTGGGAACACGAGACTGTTCAGCACTTAAAATCAGTCAATTTAATTCACTTTATCAAAAACCTAGGAAAGAAAGTGTGCAAAATCATTTTAATAGATCCAGCAAAACCATTTGAAAAAATCATCCTGCCTTGATGATATATATTCTTGGTAAACTAGAAATATAAAGGAGAATTCTCAATTTGAGCAAAAGACTTTTGGACAAAGTAAACATTTCTTGGTCATGACAGCAGAATATATGTTCATCTCCACTTTGCATGCGGCATTAACTGCAATATCTATGTATCTATAGCTAGGATACCTAACGGTGAATGGATTGGATGTTTGAGTCCTGATACCAGCAGCCAAGCAAAGCAGGCACAATCACTGGTTCTCTTCAATACTGTACTGGAGATCCTAGCTTGTGTGATAAAGCAAGAAAAAGAAATAATATGCATGCATATTAGAAAGCGAAAATAAAGCTCTCCGTATTCATAGATGGCATGATTGCATAAATATGCCAAAGGTTCTACAAAAAAGTTACTCAGACTAAAACTAGCAGCTTTGCAAAATACAATGTCAATGTAAAAATACTCTATTTCTAGGTACTGTCATAATATGACTCAATAAATAATGAAAACTGAAATAAAAACACTTTTTAACTGAAATACTAATTACTTGAATATACTTTTAAAACAAATACAAGATCAGCATAAAGGAGTTAAGAGCTTATAGAAAAATCTCAAAAGCATGACTTTGGGACAGAGAGATAGCTCACAGAACTGGAATACTTTCCAAGTATGTGAGAGACCTGGGTTTGATTCCTATTACCACATGATCCCTGAACATCACCAGGAATGACCCAGAGATCTGGGTTGAGTTTCCCCTGAACAGCACTGGGTGTGACTCCAAAACAAAAACCACCCCAAAACAATATATAACGTTAAAGCATGCTGAGCACCAAACATATCCTGCAGTATAATCCCATTTATATGACATGCTAAGAAAGCTGAGTGACAGCTAGCAAATTAGTGGTTGCCAGGATGCAGATCAGAGGTCTATAAGACACTATTTGGTTGAGGGGAATGTTCTTTAATATTGAGCGTGTGGTGCTCTATACACTGACCAACAAACTGAGAACCATACACACGTTTATTATACTTAAAATATCTGACAAGAAAGGTACTCTTTGGCCTTTGGAGGGGCTACACCCAGGAGTGTTCAGGGGCTTACTTCGGGCTCATTGCTCAGGGTTCACTCCTGGAAGAGCCTCAGGGGACTATATGGGGTCTCTAACTTGGGTTGGTGCATGTAAGGCAAGTGCGTTATCTACTGTACTATATCTCCTGCTAGGAGTTTGTTTTTTAAAGAGAGAGAAAGAACTCTTTGGTTGCCACCAAGAGGTGGATGAATGAAAAACCCCGAAGACCTCCATGGGACATAGTAGGGGCAAAAACTAGCAACTCCCATGAGACCCTTGGGAGAAACTGAGAACAAGGGGAAGAGCACAGAAGTCTACAGAAGGAGAGCAGGAAAGTCCAGAACAGATGAGCCCCCAAGTACTTGTTTATGTCTGAAGATGACTTCAAGAGAATCCACAGACTGGCTCAACAGACCCACGTTCCTTTCTCAGCCTCGCTCCCATCTCCCTTAGAGCCTGTGTCAAGCCACTCAGACTGACTCCAAGATAGATTGTCTTGGTATCCACATGGACTTGTGGATTCACATGCGGATCCACATGTAAAATTCTACAGTTGCATTTTTACAGCCTCCTGAGAGAAAATGGGGTGGAATCTGGTCCTAATGGACTTGCTGAAGCTGGAATGGCCAGAGGCCAAGTCTCAGAGGGCACTGTGTGGGCTGTTGGTCTATGAGCCTTACAAAGATTTGCCACTTCCTGTCTTCCCATGATTTCATGTTGGTGGGCGTGTCCCAAGCAGTATTTGGGATTTACTCGTACTTTTGTCTAGAATTGAAATGTAAATGGGAGATTCTGTATTTTCACTTACTAAACCTGGCACCCTTCCTTGAGGTCACTAAATCCAGGGTTCCAGAATTTAACTAAATCCACTCAATCCAGGATGAGACTTAATGGAGCTAAAAAGATGTACTCGCTAAGCCGATTTTGACATAGTATGACTTAGACATTTTTGATTCTATAGTTGGTGAGGAGGAATTATCTACCAACCGTTCATCACTCTATTGCTCATCTGTCATCTATCAATCTCTCATTTTATTCTCTCTGACTCCTCCCAGCTAGTCCTGAGAATAAGTTCTCATTGAATATTGTCTCTTAGGATTTATGGCGACACAATGGGACAATAAAAGAGCTCCTGTCCAATAACCTGAAAAGAACAACTGTCCCCTCAAGGTTCAAGCTAGAGAAAGGGGATCTGTTCTCTAAACAGCTGTTACTTCCACCCCAGTAATAAAAGAGCACAGAATCACTTCTCCTTGTCTAAGGGAGGAGCATTTCTCTTTGCATGATTAAGGAAAAACAAAAAAGAAAACATTTTAGCTTTATTTGGCATCCCATCCAGCAATGCTCAGGGGTTACTCCTGGCTCTGCACCCAGAAAGAACTCCTTGCAGTGCTGAAGGACCATATTGGTTGCAAGGGATTAAACTGGGTGCGATGCATGCAACACAAATGCCACTACTTGCTGCAGCACTGTCACTCCAACCCTCAAAATTTATCGATGCCTGGGATCACAGCATCTTATTTATTTATTTGTTTATTTATTTATTTATTTGCCTGTTTATTCATTTATTTGCCTGTTTATTAACTTATTATTTTATTATACCACCATGAGATACACAATCACAAAGATATTTTAAAGTGTGTTATCCATGACTAAGCTAATACAATAAACCTCAAGCACAGTCAACTTGGTTAGAATTCTACGATCTTTTAATAACCATGTATTTAGGTACCTTTAAAACTTGTTAATGATGAAGATGAGACTTAAGGAAGCTAAAAGATGTATCTCGCTAAGTTGATTTTGACATAGTATGACTTAGACATTCTTGCTTCTACAGTTGGTGAGGAGGAATTATCTACCAACCGTTCACCGCTCTATTGCTCATCTGTCATCTCTCTATCAGTCTCTCATTTTATTACCTACCTCTCCATCTGCCTACCTCCGTTTCTCCCAAGATCATACAAATTCTAAAGAGAACACACCAATCAAAAGTGCTGATGATGGCGCGGAAGAGATAGTACAGTGTAGGGCGCTTGCCTTGCGTGTAGCCAACGGGAACTCAGTCCCCACGTTTGGTTTCCTGAACACTGACTGGAGTGATCCTGAGTACAGAGCCAGGAGAGAGTCTAAACCACAGCCAAGAATGGCACAAAAACAAACCAAAAAATGCTGGAGTTCATATTTATGAAGTGGATGGAATATTTAACTCTAAAGTTTTCCCCATGACCTAAAACAGGAATGAGTTGGGGGTCAGACCTAGAGTGTGAATATAAAGCTCCTCCTTTGAGCGCACTTATATGCCTGGGGGCCCCTGCAGGAGGCCTGTTGTCCCATCTGGGGCTCCAGAAATGAGACGGGGATGGGATGACAGAAGCAACATCGCTCACCTTCCATCTCCTTCCTCTGCTCGTGTTGGTGAGGCGGACGACCCTCCTCCTTAGAGAACAATTGTCTTCATTTACTACCTCAGGAGCGAAAAAGAAATGCACTTCAGGTTTCTTTTCACGAGTCGCTTCAGCAACCACAAGAGGCAGCATGGGAACAGCCTGTGGAAAGAAGTTTCCGTGACAAGAGGTAAAGTTGAGGTTGCAAGTACGAAGCTTCGAATGTCCACCCTAGCTCTGCTCTGTGTGTGCCTCTAAAGCCTTGCGAGGTACTTCACTCACTGTTCCCCAGCATTCACTGGCAGGGCCAGTGACTGAACACTAATACTCATTACTCATCCCATGACGGAACCTAGCAGATAGTGAGAGCTCTAAAACGGGGTTTTAATTTCCCATGAATAAATGAAGTAGGCAGTTGCGAGTACACAGTCGCTTATAATTGCGTTGATCTTGACTGGTCCCAAAGCCTTGGCATTCTCTCCTGCTCATTTTGATTTGTTGCTTGTGTCTGTGGCGCTCAAGGGAAGAAAGGAGAGAAGATTCTGTGAGAATAGAACTGTGAGCCCTGGCCTGGGAGACTGGGAAGAAGCTGATCTGAAATTTGGGGGTTCTTCCTGGAAATGGTGCCCCCAAAGAAATGGGGTTCAGTTTAGTCATGCCAGTTAGGAGCCAGGATGGTTAGAAGAATTGGAAAGAAAATATTCTTCTTTCCCAGGGCCCATCACCTCTGGAACCCCAGATCCTGGTCCATGAATGTGGGACGCTGAGTAAATGGCCCCTAACAAATGGATGGGGAGTTGGTTGAACATTGTTTGGGTGCTTCAACTTTCATGGATTTCTTTAAGGTCACATCCCACCTGATTCTGACCCCCTGGGCACTCCTGGGGCATGGAGGAGGGACATAGAGGAGGATCCAGTAGCTGGTCACTGTTTCAAAGTCGTTTCTGGAACCCTAAGAGCCAGGTGGAGGGGACCCAGGGCAGACTTAGAGCTGCCTCTAATCCCTGCAAGGGATTAGCAGATGCATAAGGGAAGAAGCATTTTGCCATCACGGAATTCCTCTCTGACCCAAGGCAAGTGCAGCCCTTCTGAGGTTGACCTGGTCTTTGGAGACCGACCTGTGATAGAAATTGCAAAGGCTGAGATACAGGGCCCAGCTGCAAGAGAATGGACCTCCCTTTAAGATATGGAAGAGGGTATCTCTTGGTTTGTTTGCTCTGCTCTTGGGGGCTCATGAATCTGGGTGGTCTTGAGTTGTTGACTGTTCTCTTGCGACCAGCTTTTTATTGTCAGGCAGCAGTTTCAACCTCAAGTCTCACTGCTTCCTTGGGATAAGAGTCTTTCTGCAAGCTTCAGTCTCTGCATCTGCAGAACAGGGATAAAAGCATCTAGGATTCCCTGAGTACAAACCATAGTCAGTCATCAGTGGAACGAGCCCCACCCACGTGACAGAGCCCACAGTGGGTGCCTCAGCTTCTCTCTCCTCTACTGGTGCTGCGTTTAACAGCGAGAGCTCAAAGTGTCGAGCTTTTTTTTTCTCTCTTTTGGGTCACACTCGGCAATGCTCAGGGTGTAGGATTTACTCCTGCCTCTGCACTCAGGATTTGCTCGGGGGAACCACCAGGGATGCCAGGGAATCAAACCTGGGTCCGCCCCGCCCGTGAAAGGCAAACGCCCTCCCCGCTGTGCTATTGCTCCATACTCAAAGTGCCATAGCTTTTCAGGAAATCCCTTACAGCTTCCTGGCCTCAGTGTCCCCTGCCTTTAAATGAGGTCAAAGGTGTCACCTGCTCTCAGGATGCTCTGCAGTTGGTCTGGACAGCTGGGCGGGACCCCGGGTATATCACAGTGTGATGCCTTCCTGGGATGGAGAGCAGGGACACCTTCAGGGTCATGGATGGCCATTGTGGGTCAGGTTGGCCTCTGAGCGTGTCTCTTCAGAGTCTGTTCCTTGGGACGACGGGAGGGACATTGCAGAGACAGTGATGGGGCTTTGAGTGTCACTAGACCTCAGGTGGCCCAGACATCTGGTCACATGTCTCTCGAGCTGCCTCTGCCCAAGTTTCTCCAGAAGATGAATCTTTTTCTTCTTTTCTGAGTAGGTGGGTCAGACCCGGCAATGCTCAGGGGTTACTCCTGGCTCTGCACTCAGGAATTGCTCCTGGCAGGGCTCAGGGGACCATATGGGATGCTGGGGGTTGAATCTGGGTTGGTGCATGCAAGACAAACGCCCTCCCCCACTGGATTATTGCTCCAGTCTCCTTTGAAGAGGAGCTGAGAAGGCGAATAGCCCCACCCGAAGGGGTGGGCCCTGCTGTATCTGTCGGAGGCTGGAACAGAAGGAAAAGGTTATTTTGCCGTCATGGGGTGATGGATTCAGGGGCCTGTGCTTGCTCAAGCATCTCCCTTCCCTGCCTTTGCACTTGAACCACTGCACGTGCTGTTCCTGCCTCTGGATCACTCTCCTTCGGCAGGAGCTGATTCCATGCCCCTCCTGGGTCTCTCAGCTTCTAGACCACCCGGCCTGTGTAAGGATCCATTCCTCCTCCCTCTGCTTGGTCTGGATTCAGGCATCTCATCCCACATGCAACAGCAGGAGCAGAATGGATCTGCGGGCAGGTCCCTGATTCCGAAAGCCTGGAAACTCATCCTGTCACTACTCACGAACACAAGGGGCCCGCCGCCTCCTATGTCAATCGGGGACCTTGGTCTGCCACTCCAGACCCTTGGACCCGTTGTTGTCTCTCCTCCCCTTCCCCTAGGTCTCATTGCTCTTCCTGAAGAGCTTGTGTTTATTATTAGCTCCTTGCCTTTGCCCAGGCCCGTCCTCTGCCCTGCAAAGCCTTTTCTTACCTGAGACATTGCAACCATAGATTTTTGGGGACAGTGCCAGAGTTTCTGTGCGGAAATGGATCGTGGCAAAAGAAGCAGGTTTTCTGGAGGAGGTAAGCCTATTATATTTGGTAATATAATAAATATTGCCAAACAGTCCCCCATCTTATAGTCTTGCTTATAAGATGGGGGACTGTTTGGCAAATATTTGGTAATTTTATTTGGGGGTTTGCTTGCAAAAGCACATTGGATTCCCATAAAGAAATGTTCCCAAGGAGGATAAGGAGGAGGAGGAGGAGGAGGAGGAGGAGGGGAGGAGGGGGAGGAGGAGGAGGAGGGGGAGGAGGAGGAGGAGGAGGAGGAGGAGGAGGAGGAGGAGGAGGAGGAGGAGGAGGAGGAGGAGGAGGAGGGAGGAGGAGGCGGCACATCTACAAGGCGAGGCGGAAAGATGGATTCCAGGAGGGCTTCGTGTATGGACGGCAAGCGTTGGAGGTAGCCGACTTTTCAGCAGAAGAAAAGATGAAAAGGGGTATGCATTGAAGCAAATAAAGGGGACAGGGATATCCATGTCGGCCTGTAGAGAGATTGCACTCTTGCGAGAGTTGAAGCATCCGAATGTGATCGCCTTGCAGAAGGTGTTCCTGTCTCTCAGCAACAGGAAGGTGTGGCTGCTTTACAACTATGCAGAACATGACTTGGGGCGTATTATTAAGTTTCACCGTGCATCAAAAGCAGATACAAAGCCCTTTCAGTTGCCAAGATCCATGGTTAAATCATTACTTTACCAGATTCTTGATGGTATTCATTACCTCCATGCCAACTGGGTGCTTCACAGAGATTTGCTGACATGGGTTTTGCCAGACTATTCAATTCCCCTAAAGTCACTAGCAGATTTGGATCCGGTAGTTGTCACATTTTGTTATTGGGCTCCAGAATTGTTACTTGGTGCGAGACATTATACAAAGGCAATTGATATATGGGAAATAGGTTGCATATTTGCTGAATTGTTGACTTCAGAACCCATCTTTCATTGTCGTCAGGAAGATATAAAAACAAGCAATCCTTTTCATAATGATCAACTTGATCGGATATTTAGTGTCATGGGGTTTCCTGCAGATAAAGACTGGAAAGATATCAGAAAGATGCCAGAGCACCCCACACTTCAGAAAGACTTTAGAAGAACAACCTCGCCAGATCTCCACCCAAGACATTAAGCCAGTCTCCAGCCGGGCTTGTCAGAAACCCAGCCTACAAGGGCCCACCCTGCAGAGACCCACCCTTCAGAGGAGAGTATTTCAAGCCCAGGAATGCTTGGAACCACAGACGCAGATACACCCCAAGAGCAGATACCAGTAATAAAGAAATGTTCAAAGAAAATTTTCCTTAATAACATTAAGTTGGACGGACATCCAAGTGTTAATGTGAAGAATGGAAAGAGATTTGTTTTCTTCACTTGTGTCACTTGTCTTCCTGTTGCTCATAGATTTGCTGGAGCGGGCACCAGTAACATCTCCATATGTCCTGTTGCAAGCAAGTGTAGCCCAAGGGCATCTGCTTGCTCCAGGGACAGGAAGAGCCTCAAACCATTCCTTCAGGTCATGGGAATGAGGTCTATAATTGTTACTGGTTTCTGGTATATCAAATATGACATGGGTAGCTTGCCAGGCTCTGCCGTGGAGGTGGTACACTCTCAGTAGTAGGCTCTCATCTCGTGCTTTACTGATGAACCCAAACAGGGAGAGATCTGCTTTTCTCTTAGGTGGAGCTCTGAGGAGCTGTGGGGTCTGGATGTTGAGAATGACTGACCTCATGGTGTGGGGGGGTTCCCCTGGCTTCTTGCTAGGCTCACTGGGATGATGGGCCATGGCTAGAATCTCCCTAGAACTGTGTACAGTGTGTAAATGTGAAAGATCCTGGGAAGGACCTAGTCCTAATTCCAGTATTATCTAAGACTGCGTGCGGCCGCTGAGCAGCAGCACGCCCAGCGCAGCTGTGGGTCTGGAGTGTCTCTCTTCTGGGGTTGCTGGCTGGGTTGGTTGGAAGCTCGCAGCCATGCCTTCTGACATGGAGGTGGAGGAATGGGCGGAGGAGCCGAAATCCCCGCTCCAAGTCCGCTTGCTTCGGCAAGCACATATACTAAAATTGGAATGATACAGAGAAATTTGTTTTCTAGCTATAAAGAATAAAGTAACAAAAAGATATGGTTTGTTTAAAAAAATTAGAGACAATCAAATAGAAGAGGTAACAATTACTTGCATTTTGTGGGGTTTTTCTTTCCCTTTCTTTCTCTTTGTGGTTGTTACTGGGTCCACTCAGTGATACTTGGAGGGTGCCCCCAAGTTTGTGCTCCTGAACCACTCCTGGTGGTGCTCAGGAAACCATGTGGTGCCGGGATCAAGTCCAGGCCTCCCACATGCAGAGCAGGTGCTCAGCTCGCTGAGCTCTCTCTAGCCCAGTAACCTGGATTTTTAAATTAACGTTGACATTTTAGTGTGGATTCTGTATCCCTTATGATCTTAAAATGAACATTTAAGCATTTTTATAAGGAATTATGTCATGGACATGCTTTTATACGCCTTTACACACTGCATTCAGCACAGTATCATCTGTGACTACTTAAATTTAATGGTACCCTACACTGCATTTGTGTATTTAATGTATTTAATCATTTCTGTGTTGCTAAAAATTTGAACCTCATGAACCTCTCATTATTTTCATGAAAGAAAATGTTCTGCATTGGATGCTATCATTTGTTTAGTGGAGTTTGGAAAATCATGTGGAGGTTTGGAGACAAAATTTTTAAGCATTAATTGTAAAACATGGAAAAAGAGATGAGCAAATAGGAGATGAAGACAAAGATGATGAAGTTACTGAAGAAATTTATTTCCCTTGGGACTATACCCGGCAGTGCTCAGGGCTTCTTCTTGGCCCTGTGCTTAGGGACCACTCCTGACAGTGCTTGGGGGAAAACCTAGGTGGTTCCAGTAATGGAACTGTGCTGGGCCACATGCAGGGCAAGTACCTCCCCATGTGCTATCTCTCTGCCAAAGAGACCAAGCTGTTAGCAGGGGATAAGCCCAAGAAGTGCTCAGCGAAGCACCTTCTGCCAGTAGCATTGTTCCCCCTAACCTGAGGGCAGAGCCTCTGTGCCCAGGCCACCTGGTGGTGTCTCCTCCAGGAGGAGACCTGGCCTGCAACAACACTCCCCGAGGGAAGGATTCCAAGGCCGACAACCAGCCTTTCTCCCCTCCCCTCTATTTGGGCTCCCATAGGCCAAAGTCAACTAAACAGTGGTTAGGGATTCTTACTGATAGAACCCCCAGCGAGAAGCAGGGGGAGGGGTTGTCGAGAGGCAAATAGAAGAAACTCCAAGATAGCTCTTCCCCCTGAGCACCAGCAGCCAACTGGTCAACCCCCTCTTCTCTGGCACCTCACATCTGTGATTCTCCCCATCACTCCTTTCTCTGCTCCTCACTCACCCCCACTGAGAGCTCTTGGGGGGGCAGTCTGTCCTGTCTTAGTCATCTTCATGTCTTCCTAGCATAGAGCCTGTATGGAGAAAGGGTTTTGCTTCCATAAATAGTGGGTAACTAAAGGGACCGCTGTGAATGCCAGTAATACAGAAGGCAAATTTCTCAGTCTGTTAACAGCTGAAGCTTTGGATTGGTTCAAACAAGTTTCTGCCTTAGAAATTGGAAGTCGTGTCCCCGGGAACCTCTCCTTTCTGGGTTTTGATTCTTTGGAGCGGGTGGGGGCAGCGCCGGTGGTAGGCGGCATGTCCCCACTGGGAGGTATTTGCTGCCCACGTTTTTACCCTTTGGTGTCACGTCAGAGGCCAGGCAGAGGCCTGGGAGAGGTGGGGACATGAATTCATGCAGATGGCGCAGGAGGGAGCCAATGGGAAGGAGCCTGGGGAGAAGGAAAGGCTCAGGGCAAGGACAAACTCAAGGCACCGCGGAGGGCAGCGCTCTCTGTGCCTTTTTTAGG
The DNA here is from genome assembly GCA_021461705.1 of Cryptotis parvus. Classification (NCBI taxonomy): domain Eukaryota; kingdom Metazoa; phylum Chordata; class Mammalia; order Eulipotyphla; family Soricidae; genus Cryptotis; species Cryptotis parvus. The sequence continues at coordinate 71,061 of JAJIBD010011279.1, forward strand.
TGATTTTGATTTTCAACTTTATTTTTTAAAAAATTTTTTTATTAGACATTTTATTATACCACCGTGAGATATACAATTACAACATTGTTCATGTTTAGAGGTTTCGGTCACATAGTGTTCCTGCACCCCGCCCTCCACCAGTGCCCATTTCCCAGCACCAATGTCCCCAGTTCCCTCCCCTCCAATAGCCTGCCTAAATGGCAGGTTCTTTATCTTTTCTCTCTCCCTCTCTCCCCTTTTCCTTCTCTTTACACATTGTGGGTTGCACTACATACACTTAGAAGCCATTGTGTGCATTTTTATTGCCTGGATTTAATGCTCAGTTCTAGGTTGGTATTAGCCCTTTCGACATTTATTCACACATGTTCCCCTCTCTGTCTTACCTAACCTCTGACTCCCTCACGCTTATGCGGTAATTTCCACTTTTGGTGAGACCACCTGATATATTTATGTCATGCAAATAAATGCAGTCATTCTATATGTCTCTCTTTCCTTCTGACTAATTTCACTCAACATGATCCTTTCCATGTCCATCCATTTATAGGCAAAGTTCATAACTTTATTTTTCCTAACAGCTGCATAGTATTCCATTGTGTAGATGTACCACAGTTTCTTTATCCAGTCATCAGTTCTTGGGCATACTGGTTGTTTCCAGGTTCTGGCTATTGTGAATATGTGCTCTTGGGGTGACTCAAAGCAAGTGCCAGGCACAGTGATGAAGCCACCAGCTTCCATGCTCCCAGTCACCTCGTCTTCTGCTCTCTCCTGCGGAGAGAGGAAATGGAAGAATGTTCCAGTGACAAGTGCCATTGCCTCCTGGGACTCTCCCATGTGGCCCGCAGAGAGAAGGAGCAGCTCTCCTGGTAACTGGTCCCCATCACACCTCGTGGCTCCCATGTGGCGGGATGTGGGACCCTGTTATCATCAGGTGTTGGATTCTTTTTCTTTTTTAAATTTCTTTCATTGAATCACCATGAGATAGACAATTACAAAGCTGCTAATGATTGGGTTTCAGTCATACACTGTTCTGGCACACATCCCTCCAAATGTGCACATTTCTCAGCACCAATGTCCCCAGTTTCCCCCCCAGGCCTGCCTCTATGGCAGACACTTCTCTCTGTCTCTGTGTCTCTCTGTCTCTGTCTCTGTCTCTGTCTCTCTGTCTCAGTCTCTCTCTGTCTCTCTGTCTCTATCTCTCTCTGTCTCTCTGTCTCTCTCTGTCTCTGCTCTCTCTCTGTCTGTCTCTTTCTCTGTCTCTGTTTCTCTGTCTGTCTCAGTCTCTCTCTGTCTCTCTCTGTTTCTGTCTCACTGTCTCTGCCTCTCTCTCTCTCTGTCTCCTTTTGTTCACTGTGGTTTGCAATCACTTGATCACTTGATCACTTGAACTCCCGTTACTCATCGATTTGCTCGAGCGGGCGCCAGTAACATTTCCATTGGACCCTATCACGTGCCAATGTAGCCCAATGGCATCTGGTTGATTCAGGAATATGAAGAGCCTCAAACCGTTCCTTCAGGGTCTTAACAAGGAAGTCTGACCATCTTGTAGGTGGGCGGCCACGTGATCTTTTGACATCCCGTGGGATCCAGTCGGTAACGGCTCTAGTCCAGCGGTTGTCTCCAAATCGCATTACATGTCCAGCCCATCTGATTTTCGGATGCCTTGGCAAACGAGACAGCGCCCCTGATTCTGGAATAGCGACGGAGGTCAGAACTCCGGATTCCCTTCTCTCACTTGAGTGAGACGCGGATATTCCAAGCATAGCTCTTTCGATGCCCTCTCTGGGAGACCCGAATAGCATTCTCATCCTGCTTTCGTAGGGGCCCAGGTCTCTGAGGCGTATGTTAATGCAGGGAGAACGGTGGAGTCGAAGAGATGTGCCCGGAGCCGGAGGTTCTTTGTCCTTTTAGCTATTTCTTCGATGCCTTTGAAGGCATTCCATGCCGCTCTCGTCCCTCCTGCGCAGCTCAGGTTTTAGGTCATTCATCATGTTGACTTCTCGACCTAGGTACACATAACTGCTGCATTCAGAGATGTTTGTTCCATTGAGAGAGAATGGGGCCTCTGGAACTAGTTCATTTCTCATGAACATAGTTTTCTTCAGATTCAGCTGTAGACCTACCTTTCCACATTCTCGGTCAAAGTCAGCCAGCATTTGTGCCGCTTGGCTAATGTTTGGTGTTATTAGAACGATGTCATCAGCGAAGCGGAGGTAGTGTAGTTGCCCGACCACCTATCTTCACTCCCATTCCTTCCCATTCTAATTGTCTCCATGATGTTCTCGAGGGTGGCACTGAAGAGTTTTGGTGAGATGGTATCACCCCTGTCGAACCCCCTCTTTTGACATCAATGATCACTTCTTTGTAGAATGGTGAGATCCTGGTGGTGAATCCATAATACAGCTCACGAAGGATCTTGATGTATTGGGTTTGAACACCCTGTTTGACTAGGGGCTTCGATGACTGCTTCAGTTTCCCACAGAATCAAAGGCTTTCTGTAAATCAATGAACGTGAGACAGAGTGGCATCTTGTACTCCCTACAAACCTCAATGAGCTTGGTTACTGTGTGGATATGGTCGATTGTGCTGAATCCTTTCCGGGAAACCTGCTTGCTCGCATGGTTGACCTTCATCTAGTGTTCTGCTAATCCTGTTCAGGATGACTCGTGTAAACAGCTTGTAGATGACAGACAACAGGCAGATGGGGCGATAGTTGCCGATGTCATGAATGTCTCCCCTTCTTGAACAGTAGAACTGTCCTGCTGGTTTTCCATTGGGAGGGCACCTTGCATTCGGACAGGTAGCGTGTGAAGAGCCGAGCTAGTGTATTGATGAGCACCGATGGCAGATTCTTCAGATGTTCGGGTCTGACTTTGTCTGGGCCTGGTGCTGTTCCCTTCTTTACCGATGAGATGGCATGTCTTATTTCAGAAGGGAGAACGTTGGGAATGACGTATCCATCCTGTGGAATTTGGTATGTGGGCAGGTGGATGTGGCTATCAAAGAGATTTGAGTAGAAGTCCTGGATAATCTTCTCCATTGCCTTTCTGGAAGATGTGATAGATCCATCAGGGCGCCGGAGGGCAGTCATCTTGGTCTTATAGTTGGCGAAGGACAGGCGGGCAGTGCGAATACTTTTCCCGGCTTCTGCTGCATCTTCCAGTATTTCTGCTCTTCTGTCTTTGAGGTCTGCTTTTATCGCTTCTCTGCACTGTTTAGCAAGCTTGGACGTTAGCATTTGGTCTCCTGAGGCTTGCGCCTTGCCACGTTGGCGAATGAGCTCGAGAGTTTCTGAAGACAAGCCGCCCTTTTGTGTTTTTCTCTCTCTCGGCATTCTTCGCACAATCATGGAGGTGCTGAACCAGTCGGTTGTATTCTTCATCGATGTCATCAATGATGGTATCTTCCCATGTTGCCGCAATGGTGCAAAGAGTTCCCAGTTGGTGGTCGTTCTGGGGAGTTCTCTTCTTAAACTTTGCAGCCTTTTCTCCCCGCTAAGGGAAGTAGAATTTTGCACGAAGGAGACGGGTGGTCCGATCCTGTGTGGAATTTGGGGGACGACAGCAACATCGGGTCAGACAAAACCGTCGATTGAAGATGATGTGGTCAATTTCATTGTGGAACTGTCCGCCAGGAGATTCCCATGTCCAACGTTTCGCTTCAGCCTTCTGAAACTGTGAGTTCCCATGAATAGTCTTGGTGGACATGATGAACTCCAGATAGTCTCTCACCTTGTTCGTTCCATTCTAGGCCATGGGTCCCTATGTGGAGTTCTTCAGCCGATCTTCTCGGTCCTATCTTGGCATTAAAATCACCGACTATGATCTTGTAGAAGGTGTGATCTTTTTATAGAACTCCTCCAATTCCATGTAGAATTTCTCAATTTCATCTTCTTTGTATGTGGATGTTGGTGCATAGACAATGAAGATAGAAATTGCTGGCAGGGGCCACATCTCCTCAAGTGTAATCGTCCTATTCGGGTTTTGTTAGGCATTCAAATGAATCAATGTTGACAGCCATGTTCGTGTTGACAAGGACACCAATGCCACCGACGCCTCTTTTCATCACATGTTCCAAGGAACAATTCTTCTCCGGTGTCAAATACAGCATGATGCGACTGACGCCCCCTCGTCTCAGTCAGACCAATGATGTCGCATTTGATCTTTCTTGCTTCGCATCAAATCCTCAATATATGCTTCCGTTGCCAGTGTACGGCATTGAAAGTACAGACAGTCATTTTAGTCCTTCTTTGTTTTGGCAGCCTAGGATAGCCGTGAAATTTTATCAGGCACTGCTTGTTTGCCTTTCTTACTGCTGCCTTATTAAGGGCTCTTTTCGGGTCAGGAAAATAAACATTTTTGTTACTGGGTTTGGCATATCGAACACGCATCGGACAGCTTGCCAGGGCTCTGCCATGCGGGCACTATATTCTCATTGCTTTGTGGGGCTCTCTCAGAGGGGTGGGTAGAATATTTGTGGTAGTTTGGAGGTAAATCGCGGCGCGGCCACGCACAACGGGAAAGCTGGTTTCTGCTCTGCCGGGTGTACCTGTGTCTGAGGCTCAAGCATTCCTGGGTTTGAAATACTCTCCTCTGAAGGGCGGGTCTCTGCAGGGCGGGTCCTTGTAGGCTGGGTTTCTGACAAGCTGGGCTGGAGACTGGATTAATCTGTGGGCTGGAGACTGGATTAATATGCTGGGGGAGATCTTACCAGCTGCAGAGTGGTTTGCAATACCCACATGTATAAGGTGATGGATCTTTTTTTTTTTTTTTTTTTTCTTTTGCTTTTTGGGTCACACCCGGCAATGCTCAGGGGTTACTCCTGGCTCTGCACTCAGGAATTACTCCTGGCGGTGCTCGGGGGACCATATGGGATGCCGGGATCGAACCCAGGCCGGCATGGGCCGGCCGCGTGCAAGGCAAACGCCCTACCCGCTGGGCTATCTCTCTGGCCCCAGGTGATGGATCTTGCCACTTTCCCATACTCCAGGGGAATTTCTGATGTCCCTCCACTTAGATAGACATATTCTGTACCTGTCACTATAGCAACTCCAAACCTTGCTGACAATGCTATAGCAGTGGGTCTTGACTGGACAGGATGGTTTCACCCCCCCCCCAAGACTGGAGACTTCTGCACTTAGTACAGCATTAGGCTGCACTTGCTAATATTCACCCCCACGCCCCACATACTCACATTTATGCCAGACAAGCTCTTACGTCTGTGCTGTGCGCAGAGGTTTGTTCCACTGCAGAAATGTACCCAGAAGAGAAAAGAGTTACCTACTGATCATGGGAGATTTTTGTCTTCTATATCTCCTAAGGCCAGGGCTGTAATTTTGGGAGTCCAACGGAATGGTTTCCACCCATTATTATCTGTCCTTAGGGTCCTACGAATGCAGTGAATCCATGATTCCACTGGGGTAGTTCTGGATTGGGGAGGTCCTAGCGCCATCACACATGGACTCACTGCTCACCTCCTCAGAGATGTCACTGCCTGGCTGTACCACCATGTTGCACACGGCCAGGGAGATCCCTGGCTGGGAATAAGGTGGGCTGGGGCCGTGCTCTTCCACATGCACAGTTGATCTTCCTGACCTTCTTCGGTGTACCTGGAAGAAGAGCTGTGTGAAAGGTCGTCACTTGGTCCTTGGTCCTCCGACTTATCCTCGGTTTTTGCTTCTTACTAAATCAATCACCTCGGCAAACACGGATTCTTGTTATAACACCGTGGTTGCGGTGAAGGTCAGCCCTGTCACCCTCAGTTCCCCTGGGCCCATAGGCAGTCAGTCCCACTCCCAAACTTAGCCCGGCAGTCGCTGACTTCTGTCCCAAAATTTCTGCTCTTTGCAGAATGTTCTAGAAGCAGAGCTAGGGACCAGCCTCCTCCATATTGCTGGATGCTCTGAGGTCCATCTATGTCAGGAACACGCTCCTTTATATACGCAAGACAAAGGTCCCTCGTGTGGTTTTCACAGCTTCAAAGTTTTAGCTTCTGTTCTTTTTGGCATGAAATTACAAATCTTCCGTTCAAAGCATGTTTTTCTCCTAGAGACGCCAAGGTTGAGGTGTGAGCAGTGCTGCTGAAGGAGGGAGCACGTGTAGTGTGTCCGGGATCCAACCCACGAGGGATGCATTGGAACCACAGTTCACGTGTAGAGTGTCCAGGGCCCAGCCCACGAGGGACTCTATTGGACCCATGGTCCCATCGGCTGTCACTCACTCAGCTGACTCTCCTATTCACTCCCAGTACCAGCAGGTACTAAAATCATTGCAATTTCATTGGATTAAAAGCATGAGAAAATTGCATTATTTTTTCTTAAAAAATGATGACCTCATAATTAACCCACTTTTGTCCTGGGGAAAGGAGGCAATGTATTTGTTCAGAAATAAATCCTGGCTGTCAGAGGGCTTCCAGGGACAAAGTCCCCAATCATGAAATCTGTACAAAATCCTCAGCCCAAAGCTTCGTTTGCATCCTTGCTCCGTGGTCCACAGTTCCACAAAATGTCAGATTCTCAATTCTCCCCCCACAGAAAACTTTGTTCTCCTCTCACCAGCTCACAGCGCCTCCCCAATTTTGTCAAGTCAGAGCCTGAGTGTGGAGGATGAGGTGAAGTTGTAGAAGGTTGGGGACCCCCACAGACCTAGGTCAGAGATTTTTTTTTTTTTTTTTTTTTTTGCTTTTTGGGTCACACCCGGCGACGCTCAGGGGTTACTCCCTGGCTCTGCACTCAGGAATTACTCCTGGCTGTGCTCAGGGGACCATATGGGATGTCGGGGATCAAACCTGGGCCGGCATAAGCAGGCTGCATGCAAGGCAAACACACTACCCGCTGGGCTATCGCTCCGGCCCCAGAGATTTAATAGATGGTCTCCTCAGGAGTCTGAACCAACAGCTCAGGGCCTAGCAGAAGGTTGGTGAGCATTCTGGAACATTCCCCCTACTCTCTGAGCTAGGGATATTTCTTGGAGGCTCCTACATGGCTTATGAGGCATGAGACCTTAGTAGGGATAGGGGGTCTGTTCTGTGTTTACCCTCACTTGTCTCCTCACTGTTTATTCTCCCCTGCCTCTTCCTCCTACACGGCAGGCGGCAGAGAGACTGTCCAATGCCCTGTCGCATCTGGGAGCATCTCTGCAAGCCTGCTCCTGTCCTCCCAGTTCGTGACTCCTTGGATGAGTGGCCTCCCTCCCCATTTCCCAAGTGCTTTGGAAATAAAACGCAATCGTGAGGGATTTATTCTTTGCCCATAACATTGTGTCTATAATTTAAAGTGGCCATAACTCACGAAAGGAAGCAGGGCCATACTGCTATGGAAAAAGCTATCCATTAGGGCTTAAGAGAAGAAATGTCCAGTCTGTGTTTCTGCTATAAACTGTCTCCAAACCAGCAGGCAGGAGCTGATATCATCAGACAAGGGGACAGAAGGTTTGAAAGAGACTCAGGATGGAAAGTCTTTTATTTTTCCTTTTTTCATGCCCCCTCTCTGACAATGAATCCACTAGTCAAAATAAATTTTGGTGCTGGAAAGAGACCAGGACAGGAAAGGCGATCCTGACTGGCTAGCAACCGCCTGTCCAGCCCAGGAGACACCGTCAAGGAGCCTGAGAACTGGCTCAGGTCTGAAGATGGAAGATGCTGGCCAGGTTGGGAGTTAGTTTGGCTCCTTTTTTTAAATTTTATGTACCACCATGGGATATACAATTACAAAGCTTTTCATGATTGTGTCTCAGCCATACAGTATTCCAGCACGCAACCCTCCACCACTCTTCCAATATTCCCAAATTCCCTCCCCCTTCCCCAGCCTCTATGGTAGGCATTTTTTTTTCTTTTTACCTCCTATCTCTCTCTGTCTCTCTGCCTCTCTGTCTGTCTCTGTCTCTGTCTCTCTCTCCCTTCTTTTTACAAATTGTGGCTTATGATACATACATTAAAGGGTTATCATGTATATCGCTTTGCCTATGTTCAATGCTCAGTTCTAGTCTGGCGTTACCATTTCCAACAATTGTTAGCACACTGAGTTTGGCTGCTTCTATGATGCTATCAACGATAAGCATCCTAGGAGTAAGTAGGACCCATTTTTTTGGTTTTCCCTAAGGGAATTGTCCCAGAACAGTCATTTTTATCACCCTGTTTCGGGTCCATGCTTCCTCATCGTGGGCATATAAAACTACATTTATATGATAATCACTGTATCACTGTATTCCCGTTCATCATCGATTTGCTCGAGTGGGCACCAGTAACATCTCCATATGTTCTGTCTCATGCTAGTAGAGTCCAAGGGCATCTGCTTGCTCCAGGAACATAAAGAGCCTCAAACCATTCCATCAGGTCATGAGAATGAGGTCTATAATTGTTACTGGTATTTGGCATATCAAATACCATATGGGTAGCTTGCCAGGCTCTGCCATGCGGGTGGCATACTCTTATAGTCATCTCTGATCTCTAGCATTTTTTGATGAACTGCATGGCCGCAAGCACCGGCCTGTGATAGGATCTTCTGCTGGGTGGAGTTCTGATGAGAGGAAAGTCCGGATGTGGAAAAATGGCGGCCATCATGGAGTGGTGGGGAATACTGCCAGGCATGATCCCTGAGCAAAGAGCCAGAAGTGAGTCCTGGGAAGCTCTGGGTGTGACCCAAAAACCAAAACCAAAATAACTGGGTAGGCTGAGAATCAGGTGACTGGGTGGGCTGTATGTGTTCGCAGATGTTTCTTTAGCTGAGACACATCCATGAATTTGTGATGGCAGTGGTTGCATTCCGGTAATGTGTGGCCTGTATGAACCCGGTAATGGCTTTTTAGTTGTCTTTTCTGGCTGGAATATTTTCCACACTGATCACAGATAAAAGACTTCTGTCCTGAGTGGAGGCTCATGTGCTCCAGCAGCGAGTGCTTGGTGGTGAGAGCTTTGTTGCACACGGTGTAAGGCTGCTCGCCCGTGTGCATCCGGGTGTGGACCTGCAGGGAGTGCTTCTGGGCAAAGCCTTTTCCACATTCATTGCATTTGAAAGGTCGCTCCCCCCCATGTGGCTCCTCTGATGGATTGCTAAAAAGTGATTGTACTTAAAGACTTTGCCACAGTCTTTACAACGGGCCTCTGGGCCACCAGGGCGCTTTCTCCTTCCACAGACCTTCTTGGCCGGGCCTTGGTCATCTTCATCCCCAACAAGTTTGTAATCTTTCAGTTTGACGGATCTGCGGATCCTCCGCTTACTGTACCGGCTCTGGCTGTCCTGCCTGTCTTGCGTCTTGGGATCACAGTTCTCATCTTTTTCTGTGGGTACTTCCTCCCTTCTGCAGCTTCAGATGTTTCCAACACTTTTTGCTGGAATCTGTTCATTCACTGGCTCACCATCTTCCTCTTTTACCACAAAAGTTTTGTCTGTTCTGAACAGAATTGTTCTCTCTCAGCTGTATATCTTCCTTAGCTGCCGGTTCTGATTGTATCTCTTGCAGATTGTTGACTTTTCTTGGTCTTCCCCATTTCCGCTCGGAGTATCGTTTTCTTACTAGAAATCACTACCACTGGAGCACCAGCACTGTTCAAAGCTGTTGGTCTGGGGGAACTGTGATTATTCTGGAAGTCTGCAAAGACTGTCACTAGGTCGTAGACTTTTAGGAACTGGGCAGTGGCCAGGATTTGCTCAGTACTTTTCTCACTGACCTGGAGACAACCTGTATAGATAAACTCCAGCAGGATACCAAAGATATCTGCCACCATGCCTTCCAACATATAAATGGATTGACCAATCTCCCCCTCTTCAGCAAACATCATTGAGAAGTATTCGCTACTAGCAGCAAGTAAGGCTTTATGGGCCGGAAATGCACATTCTCCATGATTAACGTGATGTCACAGAGAAACCCTTTCTTCCTCTGATCTTCAAAACTGGCCAAGACCTTGTCACTGTGAGTGTCTGAGTGGACAATAAACTCTCCAGTTGGCTCTGGTGTTTCTGCCATTCTCTTCAGAAGCCTAGGATTACACCTCTCGGGGCGCTGTCCGGGATCCGAGTCACGACTGACTCACCCGGAGGCCTAGCGGGCTCATAGGCGCGGGGGCCCGGCCGAGCCTGCAGCATTGGGATCCCAGTGCCTCCGTCGCCGCCGCCGCTGCTGCCAACTTGGAAGCGCTGGCGTATATTATAATATACACTATGATAATAGTGTATTATTAGTGTATATATTATAATATACACTATGATAATAGTGTATATTATAATAAATATATCATTTAGTATATTTCTAATAGGGAATTGCGAACTCCCTAAAATATGCTTTTCCTACGTCCAGCCATGTGAGCTGGTTCCGTTCAGTTCACTGTGCACACTCACCCATGCATGTGAATGCTGTCTGTGTGTCACGGACGTTCTATGAGGCTTCTGTTACCTCACTTACACCTCATTGCCGATAGTAATATCATCCGCTTTGGTTGAGAAAACAGAAGTACATATTCTACTTCCAGTCGATGGAATTCCTCAGCTAGAGTTCTCCAGGCCCTTCTAACCTTTCAATAATTCTTTTAGGGAGTAAGATATGTGTGGTATCTTCTAGAAAAAGGCAGGAGGTAAAATGATGCATGAACTTTTTGTTATGTTTTGTTTTTATTTTAGGGTCACTCCTGGAGGTGCTCAGGGGTTACTTCTGGCTCTGTACTCAGGAACTACTCCTGGTGGTTGTCAGGAGGAACCATATGGAATGCTGAAGGTCAAACACAGGCTGGCCGCATGTAAGACAGACACCCTACCCACTGTACTGTTGCTCTGACCCCATGACGTGTGAAGTTTTAAATCAGGTATTCCAAAGCACAGATATCTAGGTAATTTATTTTATTGAATCACTATGCATTCATGGTGCACCATGGCATACCATTTCAAGCTCTTCATGATTGGGTTTCAGTCATACAGTAATATTTTCTGTAGCTTGAGATCTGACTCTTAGAAATTAATAGTTGCCTACTCATGTGTCTCTACCCTCCGACGTATGAACTCACGCTAGAGCCAAATGACTCTGGGTCTATCCCAGCCCTGCCATATCCTACCAGTGTGATTTTGGAACAATAAAGTCAGTAAACTCGCAATGCTTTGCTTGCTGCATCTTCATGTGTATCATTTGTCTTCCCATTGTTCATCAGTTTGCTCGAGCAGGCACCAGTAACATTTCCATTTGTCCCTGTAATGTGCTAGTATAGCCCAATGGCATCTGTTTGCTCCAGGAACACAAAGAGCCTCAAATCATTCATTCAGGTCATGGGAATGAGGTCTATTATTGTTACTATTTTTGGCATATTGAATGTGACATGGGTAGCTTGCCAGGCTCTGCTGTGTGGGTGGGATACTCTCAGTAGTAGGTAGGCTCTCAATTCTTGCATTTACTGATATACCACATGCTGCTTTGTGGCCACATGCTATGGGAAGAGCCGGTAGCAACTCTGCCCCATGTATCTGTGTCTTTGGAGCAGTTTGTGGGTGGGTCCACCAGGCCTCCTGGATGGGACAGAGGTGGGATACAGGGACCCCAGCTCCATCTCCACGTAAGCCCAGTGACTTTAGCTGCTGAGACCTACATATCTGGGCTTGAAATCGACTTTTCTATAGGGTGGGGCTCTGACGAGCAGGCTGGAGATCAGCTTCTCTCTTGGGTGGAGCTCTGATGAGCTGTGGAGTCTGGACATTGAAAACGGCTGTCATCATGGTGCAGGGGTTCCTATGGCTTCTTCCAAGGCTCTATTGAAGTGGTGGGCCAGGGACAGAACAGCCTTCTCTGCTGGATGCCTCATGATCAGCCAAGCACAGGGAGAGCTGTTAGCAGCTCTCTTGCTGCATCTTAGAATGATTAAGTAACCTCTGCTTTAGGGATTTTGATTTTTCAAAAAAAGTTTGGTGAAATGTCCAACATAGATATAAGATGATTAACTTGTGACTTCCAATGAATCAGGCCTCCCAGTTCTTAAGCCCTGGTAGAGTTTTTCTCATGCATTACATCTAAAATGATTGATAATGGCTACTGTGTTGCCAGCGAGTAGAATAGAAATAGTCTAAATGAGTTTTCCCTCATGTAAGTGTCCCTCAGAAAAACACATGATCTAAAAGGTACATAGGTGTTCACCCTCTTGGGACACCTGCTCTTCAAGCACTGAGCCATCATATGAAGAAGTTGGGTTCTTTTACTGGAGAGCTGATGTGAAGAGAGAAAAAGCTGGTTCAGCCCTATTTGACCCATGAATCCAGCAGAGGTCCCAGATGTCCCAATCTGAGGAGACACTGAACAGCAGACAAACAGCCCAACTGAACCCAACCGACACATAAAACCCCAAGAAAAAGCAAAGTATGGTTTCAAGTTCTTCAATTTTGTAGGGTTTGTTACCGAACAAGGGTGAACTGAAATAATGCTCATTTGGTCAATGCCAGCTATTTTTCAAGTTGTCACATTGTCTATTGTCTGTATTTCCCACAAAATAATAACATTCAGATGTGGGGAAAATGTATGTTCTTTAATTACTCCTTCATACAATGGAATACATGCTATGTTCCTATGAAGTGACTCATCTTCCACAAAAAATTCAATGCACCCACTCTTCTTAAGTATTTCTTCATTGGAATTTTGAGCTCTTTTGCTTTGGAGGGGCTAGTTTAGAGCACACCCACTTGTGCTCAGGTTATGCCTGGCTCTGTGACCAGGGACTACTTCTGGCGGTACTTGGGAAATCGACCTGGCACTGACCGTGCTCTAAGCAAGTAGTTAAACCCCTTTACTCTCTCTCCGGCCCAGGAATTTTGAACCCTTCAGTTGGTCAAGCTGAATCATTTAAATTTCTTCTCTCATTGCACTGATTATTTATGGCGTGGCTACAATGTTTATCCACTTTCTTAACCTTTTAAAAATGCGTAAGGGAATTAGTGCAGAACCAGACCTTATTTTTCATAGACTCACTGTCTCTTCATGATAGGAAGTTGAAATGACTATGCTACATCAAAACCGCAGACTCGCAAGGATGAAAAGGCCTTTGAAAGGTCGGTCAGTGCCTTCTCCTCGAGGCAGGTTTTCATCTCGGCTTCCTGGAGAGCTGCCAAGCCTCCTGTTTGGAAAGTTCTGCTAGCAACGGTCTCTGGGGAGCACCCATAAAACCCTTCATGTGCCGTGTGGTTGTGTTTCCAGGCGAAACCAAGGGTCAGTGCTACTGGTGTGCCCCTCTTAAGGCTCCTGGGACAAGGGGTGGCTGTAACTTAGAGACACATTTACAGTCATAAAGTGTGTTGTTTGGTCGAAAGTCCTGGCTGGTGGCACACACTGAAAGGAGCATCTACTGGGTGACCTATGCCTCGGGCCGGTGAGAGGTCAGGGGTTAAGGAGAATGTCTTGCCTGTGGCACACCCCACTCGACCCCCTGACACATCCTTCAATGCCAGGTGTGGCCCTAGGCCCCCCAAACACTTCCAGTTTGGGGCCTTCTGGGCCCTTTGCATCAACCTGCTGGCCTGGTTGGCCAAGAATTCCCAGGAGGGACCCCTGGGCTATGAGCAATGCCTGGGGCCTCATCCCAGAGCACGAACCACACAGTGATGAGGCTAAAGAAGAGGTAGAGAATGTGGCTTCCTTCCCGCAGTCATTGACTCCGCGGTGCGGCTTTGTCCTTTCTCACTTGTTTGTTTTATTTTGGTGGGGAGGGCATTCCTAGTGGTGGTCAGGGGCTACTCCAAGATCAGTGCTCAGAGGGTGCTCCTGGTGTGCTCAGGGGACCATGGGGTGCCAAGAATCAATCCTGGCACTCCTGTGCGTGCCAAGCCTACAGCAAATACTGGTTTCGTCTTTATTTCTTATGTTGTAATCTTTATTTTTTTAGTTTTGTTTGTGGGCCAATGGTATTTAGTGGTTACTCCTGGCTCTGTGCTCTGAAATCTCTCCTGGAGGTGCCTGACGGAGGATGCCATGGATTGAAACCAGGTCAGCCATGTGCAAGGCAATCTCTCCCGCCTCCTCTTTATTTCTTTATTGGTTTGGGGGCCACAGCAAGTAGTCACAGGCTTTATTCCTGGCTTTCGCCAGCAGTCACTCCTTCCAGTGCTCTGGGGACCTGTGCAGTGCCAAAGAGCAAACTGGGGACAACCATTTGTGTCTTAACCCCTGTATTCTCTCTCTGCTACCCCGCCTGGGTCGTCACCTTAAAAACAGCTCTTAGTGCTTATGTTTCATTCATTTATAACTTTCTATGTCTACTTTAGACATAGAAACTCACATACATGTGAGTATGTGAGACATAGAGACTCACATAAATGGGGCAGAGCTGATACCAGCTCTCCTGTGCCTAGCTGATCACAAGGTACCCAGGAGGGAAGGCGGGTTCTAGTCCTGGCCCGCAACCCCAGCAGAGCCTTGCAAGAAGCCAGAGGAACCCCACACCATGAGGGCCACCATTTTCCACATCCAGACTCTTGTGGCCACGTGGTTCATCAATAAATGCTTGAGATTAGAGGTGACTACAAGAGTATCTCACCTGCACGGCAGAGCCTGGCAAGATAACCATGTCATATTTGATATGCCAAATACCAATAACAATTATAGACCTCATTCCCATGACCTGATGAAATGGTTTGAGGCTCTTTATGTTCCTGGAGCTAGCAGATGCCCTTGGGCTACACTAGCATGGGACAGGACTATGGAGATGTTACTGGTGCCTGCTCGAGCAAATCGATGACCAACGGGAAGATAAGTGATACAAGTGATGTCTACTTTTCTAACATAGCGGGACTTTGGCACCCACTGGTTCTAGGTTGTGATGTAGCAGAATAACAGCAAATACAGAAACTAGTGCATTCCCATGGCATTCTCCTGAGAGAGAGAGTTAGAGCAAATACAGAGAATAGTGCATTCCTGTGGCATTCCCCTGAGAGAGAAAGTTAGAGATGACATTTTCAAAGCCCCAAAGAAACAAACAAAAATATCAAAGAGGGCTGATCACAGAGTAAATGCATTAAACAAAGGCAGAGAGTATATACAAAGCTACAAAGCTTTTTCTTTTGTTTTTTAAAAAAATTGGTTTGGGGCTATGCCTGGCAATGCTCAGCGGCTACTCCCAGCTCCATACTCGGGCTCACTCCCAGCAGTGCTCAGGAAACATGAGATTCCAGGGATCAACCTCCGACCTCTTACATACATTCAGTTCATTGAGTTATTTCTCCAGCCTACAGAGCAGCTTCTGATCCATGCTCCAGATGAACACTTGGAAACCATCTAGCTGTTGGTTTAGGATCCACCATGAAGCAGAAGTTGGTTGAGCAGAGCTTGAGTTTTTCATTCTCTTGCCCCCCTTGGTTTGCTCCTAAGCACTATCTCCACTGGGTTTCTGTGTGCCTGAATATGTCACATACACATATAGAAATCATCTCATAGAGAACTGAAAGCCCGGACCTCACTGGTCACAGTGTAAAATCACAGGAAACGTAGAGTCTAAACAGCCATGATCCATCAGGAGGCAGGCAGGGGCGGGGGAGCAGTCAGTGAAGCACCAGGAAAACTTGGTCTGGAGACAAGCTTTCAGAGACTCCCAAATGCAGACTTTTGACGTTGTTTCCTAGAGTTATAAATGTGTTGTCGATGCTTCTCATTCAACTTGGACTTCATGTCCCAAGAGTGAAACATGAACCGGAACCTCCAGGATGCTGTAAAGTCAGTAAAGAAAAAGTAATTTATTTCTTATGATTACCAATAAAACAATTATATACCACTGTATCTTTTGAACTGAAATTATATATATTTACCTATATGAAGAGAAACTGTGATTTAGGGTTCTTTTGGAATGAATGATTCTTGAAGATGATCGGAGCAAGTTGCCTATGGAAGGAACCATTATTACATGCCTGGCACTTTGCAGAAAAATCTCTGGCAACCCAGATATGTAGAAACTACTAACTTCTCGTGTTACAATTGGGGAAACTGAGGCACAGGCTTGTGGAGTCATATGTCCAGGGTCTAAGGTGGTAAAGCAGATTTGGGGTTGGGGTCCCAGGGCCAGTGTCCAGAGCTATTCAGCCCCATCTGCTGAGTTCAGGTGTCTCTATGCATGGGAAGGTCTCTCAGAGAGGGGAAGGAAGGGGTGTGGGAAGACAATGTAGGAACAGCTTCGGGCGGGGGCTGTGTGGCTGTGGAGGGCCACACAGGCAGTGATGAGTCAGAGGCTGTAGGATCAGCCAGGCGCAGCATCTTCCAGAAACTTCTGCCTGTCTTTCCTTAGACCCGCCCCGCTCTCTCCACCTCCTCGGTTTTTTCTTCTCTGCCCCAGGCTTCTTCAGTAAAGAATCCAAATCCACGCTTGGAAGGCTGGGGACTGTGGTGTCTCTGTCCTGTCTGGAATTCTAGGGGGGGGGGGGGGTTGGGGGGAGAGAGAAAGAGAAAGAGAAAGAGAGAGAAAGAGAAAGAGAGAGACAGACAGACACACATACTGCAAGCAGGAGGCAGGGAATCTAGCAAGCTCTGGCCAGATCCCTGACAGAGGGGAGGGAATGGGGGTCTACAGGGGGTGAGGGCTGGCTGTGCATGTACAAAGTGAGGGTCGTGGGGGATTGCGGGTGGATGTGTGTCCATGGTGGGGGCTGCAGGTCAGCGAGGGGCTGGGGACTGTACATTGTGAGGTCCCCAGGGTGCCTGAGGGTGATTTGGGGGTGCATGTACAGGGCCATGACACCCTGGTTTGTCACAGCTGCCCCTTTCTGTGCACGTGCCATGTGAGCACCCGTGGGTGGGGGCTCCCTGGACCGAGGGGCGCTGCTTTGGGTTCCAGACTTCCAAGGGCTCCCAGACTGACTCGGCCTTTTCAAGAATCTTCACACCAATTGTTGCCTGACCCAGAAATGATGAAGCCCAAGAAAAGTAAATGAAAACAAATTGAAATAAGTATCTCCTCTGACACCTACAAACACTCATAGTCCGTCAGCCACTGCAGTCTGTCAACTCCAGGGTGAAAAAATAGTGGGTTTTTGGTGATTTAGCACTCGGGGATGAAGGTTTCCCTGCAGGCAAGGGATTTGCCCAGAGGGAGAATCCCAACAGAGGAAGGCAAGGGACGCTAGCCCCAGCCTGTGTGTTCCCACAAAGCGAACCCTTCCCTCCGCCCCACTGACCTTCAGTCAAATTCCCAAACTTCCCACCTGGCCGACATGGTATGTTCCTGCAGAATCTGCAGGGCAGGGAAGCGTGGCGTGGCAGGAGCGAGCTGCTCTCTGCATCTCTGCCATACACCCGCGCCAGTGACCCCTCAGAGCCCGGCTGCCACTCCCTGCCCCAGGCCTACTTCATCAGCCTCTCAAGGACCTCAGCTTCTGGCAGTCTCGGCTCCACCCACCAGACGCTGCCCAGCTCGGCGCCAGGAACCCTCCCGTGTGATGTGATGTGGCCCCCTGCTAGAAGGGACGTTTCTCCAGGACCGGGATTTGCCCGTGTCCCGCCACTTCTGCCACGGGTGCTGCTGCTGCAGGTCACGACCCGTGCCAGGCCGGGGAGATGGTCACTAAATACTCATTGAGAGGAAGAGTGAAAAAATAAAAAGAATAGATTGGAACTGACTTGGCGCCAAGGTGTGTGGAAACCGTATAGAGAGCTCCAAGACCTTTGGCTGGAAACAAGCTACTTTTATTGGAATCCCTAAGGAATCTTTCAAGGGGTCTGGTTCACACAGGCACTGACTTCAACCTCACTTCATTGCAAAGGAATGTGCGGTCATTATCAAAGATACACAGAGCACAATAACTTTTTTTAAAAAGGAAACAGTGTGTGGAGAGGCTACTGGCACTGAAAAACCAAGATGAAAGAATGGCGAGATTAGCAATGAAAAGATGGGTCATATCTTGCTAGAAGTCATCTGGCTTTGAATTTCTTCATCACTAGTCACAACCTATCAACTTGTAAGTCCTTTGAGAAAAAGGAGAAACTGTAAAAACGTTCACAAGGTTTGCCTGTTGGCCATAGAGCAGAGCTATGCTGATGTTAGCTTGCCAGTTCACGGGATGAATCTTAGCTCACTAAACATGATTTGTCACGCCAATAACCAACATCGCTGGGACGTCTGCACGCTGAGGGCTCGCGTGCATCCCACCAGACTCGGGCCTTTTCCTATGCACTGCCTGCCCTCGTGATCTGGCAGGATCAGGACACGCTGCTCCAAGCACTCCCGGGCTGATGAGCCTCTGGGGCCGGTGGTCTGTTCTGTGATGACTTACTGCTTTAATCACCAGGACCTAGCTTTGACTTTAATCAAAGGATCCTTTAATAATATTGAGTCTTGGGGCCAGAGATATAGTATGGGGTAAAGGTGCTTAACTTGCTCACAGCTGATCCAGGTTCAGTCCCCAGCACTGCACATGGTCCCCGGGCACTGACAGGCGTGATCTCAGAGCATAAGCCAGGACTAAACCCTAATCACTGCTGGGTGTAATCCAATTCTCTCCTCATCTCCCCGGAACAAACAAACAAAGCAGGTTCATTTTATTACTTTTGGAATGGCCAGTGTGTTTGATATTATGTTTTTTGTACCTTTTCAGCAGCTCCCTGGGCTGACCTTGTATTGTCTGAGCTCCAAGGGGTGATGCACTGGGGACAGATTCCCCACCACCGATGGATGGATGGGACCACAGATTCACTGTTAATCAGTGACGTTTAATTCAAGTGAACCCGGATAATTCTAGAGAAATCATGAGGGGGTTGGGCTTAGCAATTACAGATAGGTGTGGTTGAACATTAACATAAACAGAGAACAGATGTAAAAGCCCCCTTTCTTCAAAGGATAATCTTCCGGGAGACCTGCCCAAGGGCAGGATCAGTCTAGGGGCTTCAGCACTTTAGATTCCTTCTAGGAGATACGCCCAAGGGCAGGATTCCATTCAGGGGCATATTGCTTGTTTCCTTTACCAATGATTTGCAAACAACCATATTAAATTTATTTCTTAATGATATTTCTGGTCATTTTGTTTAAACATGGTAAGAGACACAGACTTTTATCTACATGCTGAATTAAGCTTTAAATGGTCTCGCCAGACTCATGGCAAAGGGTGGCTTTTCCTAGGGACATCTTGCTATATTCTCCAGACTATGGTCCTCAAGTCAAGTTAGTTTTCCCTAACCCCAACAGAGTTCGTAGTCAGTTGTTTATTTGTGGGGTCATGACAGAGTTTGTTCCGTGACCATGCTCTTAATTTATACTTATTATGGCGCTTAGGCTGTCCCTCATGGAAGAACGTTGCTTATAACTTGCCCTGAGTCCATCCAAGTCCCTCAGTAGGACCCACCTTTTGGGCTGTAAGGAACTAAAGTCAACCTGAGAACCGTGAGGTCTAATGAGAGAAATGCTTTATCACAGCATTTTCATTGAGTGGGAGCGCTTTGGGAGATGGTGTTGGTGAACCCTAGTCCAGGGGGCTGCTGACTGTCCCAGGTGGGTGGAGAATCACCGTGTCATTCACCAAGAAGAGGGGCAGGGCTGGGAAGTGGAGAGAGAAGCTCGCTTGCTCCCCCAGTGAAAGACAGCGAGGCACTTGCCGCTCTTCTCCCGTGACAGTTGAGCCCAGAAACACACACACACGCCACACACACACACACACACACACACACACACACACACACAATGCCAGGCTGGCTGGCAGGTTTCTCTATGCCAGTCCTCTCATTTTCTGTTGCTGCTGTCTAATTTTACTGTGTGGAGACCGGCTGAAACCCACAGCACTTCCATCAGACCCTGGAGCATGTCTGGGAGTAACTAACAGACCGCAGAGAGCCTTCCCGGAGAGTTTTCAAAGCCACACATAAATTGGCTTTTGTATATAGATTGCCTGGGCGCTTTTTTCTGTTCTTCTGGGAGCCTTGAGAGGGAACGTCAGGGCTGTGATGAGTAAAACAGTCCCTGCAAGGAAGCTGGTCTATGGCTAACATTGCGCCCCACTGAGAAATACGGCATTTGTCTTTAATGGGCCAGGTCTGCCACCACTAAGACAGGTGATGCCATTGGCTTTGTCCTGGATTCAAAGTGCTGTAGAAATCAAAGGCTTCATTTCTATCATAGGACTTTTGTTTGTGAGTGTGAAGTCAAGGAAGGTACTTCATCCTCAGTGTCTGGGTTCAGGTCCCTATTTCTCATGATCTCAGGGTTACTGACATCTTCCTTAACTCCTGGGTCACCCGCTCTTCAATGCCTGCATTCTTGGCCAGGAAAGGTCGGTCTTTGCAGCCACCATACTAACTTTTGACCCTTTTAAACAATAGCATAGATCTTATGAGATGGTAGTTCTTATTTATTACGTGATGTGCATTTTTCTAATCCTTCCTCTCCGTTTTACAGATGAGGATACAGGGTCCGAGTGGGAAGTGTCTTCTCTCCCAGGTCCTCGCTCGAGTCTGGGCCCAGGGTCACTATTGCCGCTGTGTCAGTGAAGCATGGTACTTCCTTCTCTTCCTTTCCTAATTCATGGTTTCTTCCAAATCAGAATCATCACTGATTCTTCAATAAATAGTTCATCAATAAATGGTTCTTCAATAAATGGTTCATCAATAAATGCCACCCAACGGCAAGCCTGGCAAGCTGCTCGTGTCATATTTGATATGCCAAATACCAGTAACATTTATATTAGGTCATTCCCATGACCTAATATAATGGTTTGAGAGGCTCTTTATGTTCCTGAGCGAGCAGATTCCCTTGGGTTCTACTAGCATGAGAGACAGGACATATGGAGATATTACTATTGGTGCCAGCTCTAGCAAATAGATGATGAACGGGAAGATAGTGATAGTGATCGTGATCGTGATAGTGATAGTAGTATCACTGTCATTTCATCTTTGTGAAGAATCATAACTATTTCCTGGTTCAGAGAATTTCTTTCTAAAGAGAACAACACAGCAGTGATGTCTCAGTTACTATTGCAAAATGCTATCTTGATTTCTTTTAAAGAACTAAAAACAAACAAACAAGTCAATGAAAGATAAAAACAAAACCTCAAGACATTGGTTAGAACCAAAACCAGAGTCAGACCAGGCAAGTATCTCCTTTTTCTGATTCTTTAAAAAATATTAGTGAATTGGGTAGAGAATACAGGAGTTAAGACACTAACTTTGTATGCTCTGAAGTAGCTGTGACCCTGGTTCAAATCCCCATCCCTGCGTATGGTGTGTTGAGCACGATCTTGGGGAACTCCTGAGCATAGAGTCAGGAATAGTACAGCTGGTTTGGCTCAACCTTCCTCCCCTCACACTCCTCCCCAGACTCAAATTGTATTAACTATACTTTTTATTTTATTTAAAATCTTCTTTTAACTTTATTTAAACACAGTGGTTTACAGAGTGGTTCATAATACCAGCCTGGTTTTATATGTTAGGTTTAGGTTTTCAGTGTTCCAAGACCAATCCCACTAACAGTATGACCTTCCCTCCACCAATGCCCCCAGTTTCTCACACCCCATTCAAGCACACCCCTTAGCAGGCACAAAATAATTTTTTATTGCTTGTTACAACAAAATGGCAAATGGAATTATCAAAACAGAGTTCAGTGAAAGAAAATTTGTGAAAATTGTATCACAAGAGTATGTTGAAGTCATTGGCTGAGGACTTACTGAATTATTTGGGGCTAATTGAGCCACTAAATAGCTTTTGTTTTTTGCCTATTGAGCTTAGTGGGCTTCTACGTTGCTTTCCGTGTAATCTGCTGTGCTCTTACTGTGCTGTCAGTATTGTGAAATTTGGAGGTGTCATTCCACTGCACACGTGGTTATGTTTTTCAGGGGCTGTAGACCTGGGATGGTTCAGCCGTTGTGTCTCTTCTGAGATTGGTGTGCGGCACTTGACCGTTTACATGCCGGAAGATGCCAGGCATGAGTGGGGCTGCTGGGCACGTGTTTTTTGGTGGTCTAATGGAACTGGAGACCACCAGAATCACTCCAGCAATTGCTGAGAAGCCAGGTGGTGCTGGGGATTGAGTTTGGGATCTTATGTTCTTGTCCTTTGATCTCTCTCTCTCTCTCTCTCTCTCTCTCTCTCTCTCTCTCTCTCCCTCTCTAACCCTAAAAGAAAATTTTATCTGAATATAAAGGAAGGCTTGCACAGGACTTGCATTCATAATCTATAAAAGCATTTCTATAAATCAATAAGGAAAATAGCATCACTTATAAGGACAAAAGGCTTAGGCAGGCAAAAGAAGATACTCAAATAATTAATGAGCAAATTAAAATGTGCTCATCCCTAGTCATCAGAGTAATGCAAGGACAGGCCACAAAGGAATATCAGTGATACCTGGTGGTGAACAAACAGTGAGGATACCGAGCTTTTGGAGAAACTGGAACTCCCAAATGCTGTTGAAGAAAAGACACATTGGACTTGTCTTGGAAATTGCGTCTTATTTTATTTTTTTTTCATGGAGATTTTTCAGAGCTCTGACTCCTATTTATCTGGTCACAAATGTTGATCTTTTCTTCCCCCATCTTTCTGGTACTTTCTATCATCCTCCCCCTGTTCTTATTTCTAAATATAACTTGTATCACTTCACTTAACTTGTCTTCCTGTTGTTCACCGATTTGCTTGAATGGGCACCAATAACATCTCCATATGTCTTGTCTCATGCTAGTGTAGCCCAAGGGCATCTGCTCACTCCAGGAACATGAAGAGATTCAGACCATTCCTTCAGGTCATGGGAATGTGGTCTATAATTGTTACTGTTTTTTTTCTTTTGAAAAATAATTTATTAAAAAATGTCTGCTTACAAAATTCATGAAAAAAAGGTAAATATAAGATAACATACAAGATAGGTAAATGTTAGTATATCTCTATTTTGGGTGAGCAAATTATGGTCACACAAATGTGATCTGTTGTCTTTTAGGTAAATAAAGTTTTGTACCCCTTTGATTACCTAAAAATGTATTGGCAGAAAATTCCTGCAAATGCTAGATTCAGATCTGAAGGTACCTGACGCCACCTGGGCTAGTGTAGTTGGTGGGAGACAGAGGGAGGCCAGTGAAGGGAAGGGTTTGGCTTTCAATGCCACAGCCAGGTCGCACATCTTATTCCTAGACAGCAGAATCCAGATGGGTTAGGATGATGATGATGCTGTTGATGATGATGATGATGCTGTTGATGATGATGATGATGGTGATGATGATGATGATGATGATGATGATGATGATGACCTCCTTACTATTAATGGTGTTGCTAAAGTTGTGACCTGGGCCATCTGTGTCATTGCTTTTGCTTATTGAAATAATGGCCCTCTACTCAATAACTTTTTTTTCTTTTTGTGTCACACTTGGCATTGCTCAAGAATTACTCCTGACTCTGCACTCAGGAATTGCTCCTGGCAGTGCTCAGGGGAACATATGGGATATTGGAGATCGAACCTGGGTCTGGCCGGACTGCAAGGCAAGCGCCCTACCCGCTGGACTATTGATCCAGGCCCTCTCTACTCAAGTGACTTAACAAAGTTGTTCCGATTAATGTGTTACACTCAGTATTCAACCCCAATCCCACCACCATTACACTGCCCACACAGTTGCAACTGTCCACACAACAACTCTCTACGTTGCTAAACAGTTCACTATACTGTAAAAGTCTTCTAACAGTGCAATTGCCACCACCGCTTTCAAGGCCCACCACTGCAAGTGCACACCACCATTCCAATAGCCCACCAGCATTATTCGCAATTTTTCCAACCAGCACTTAAGCCTGACCCTAGAGCAGACTCTCAATAATCTATTTTATATTGCTTGCTCTAGTTTTTTTATTTGATAAACATTTATTAAAACCAAATCTGAGCTTGCAACTAAAAAGTGAAACCTGACTAATATCAGAGGAATTTAAATTTTTTTTTAAACATTTTATTATACCACTGTGAGATATACAATTACAACGTTGTTCACGTTTGGAGGTTTCGGTCAGTTACTGGTTTTTGGCATATCAAATATGACATGGGTAGCTTGCTAGGCTCTGCCGTGCAGTTGGTATACTCTCAGTAGTAGGTTCTCATCTCGTGCATTTACTGATGAACCGCATGTGGCCTTGTGGCCTGGGGAGAGATCGGCTTTTCCTCTTGGGTGGAGCTCTGATGAGCTGTGGAATCCAGATGTTGAAAATGGCCCTCATGGTGTGGGGGGGTTCCTATGGCTTCTTGCAAGACTCTATTGAGATGGCGGACCAGGGCTAGAACCCCCCCTTCCTCCCCCCAGGCACCTCATGATCAGCTGAGCACAGGGAGAGCCGATAGAAGCTCTGCCCCATGTGTCTCTCTATTTTTTTTAATTTTTTATTATACTTTTAAATATAAAGAAAATAATTTGGTGAGAAAACTTTTTTTTATTAGTGTCATTGTTGTAATTTAGATAACACAGTAACAATAGTGTTAATGCTTATGGTTTTGACATGCACAGTTACCAGGGCCCCCTCACCCTACAAAGTGCCCACGATCTTCCACTATGGTCCTCACGTCCCTTGTAGACCATATTTTCTATTCCTTTCTTTCGTCTCCCTCTTCTCTTCTGAGAGATATGAATTATAATTGTGTTCTGTCCTTATTCTTATCCTTACTCAGTCATGGAGGTGCTTTTTGTATGTCTAGTTGTATGGAGGTCATCTTCTTTCATACCAGAGAGATTTTCTCCATGGTGGTGACTCCTGCTCTCATAATTAGAGAAAAGAATCTGATGTATGAGTGTTCTGGATGGATGAGTTCTATTCCTGAGTGAACTTCTCTGCCAAAGGAAAATGGCAAACTTTAATAAACAAAATAGTGGCTCGAGATGAATTTCAAAGAGAAGCAAAACCACTCATTAATGGTGATTCAAGAGTAATGAAAAATTGGCCTTAAATGAACTGATTGGATAGATATAGAAGGAAATTAGTAGAGTCTCGGATCTGCTTTATCTGGACGTTGTAGAGAAAATGCTGGAGAGATCCTCGGTAAAGCAGTTTCAGAGCTTATAGTACAAGTTTTCTGGTCCTTAGCAGATGGACAGGGCTCCTGTGGAAGCAACTTGAAGGGAATGAACTAACCCAGTATTTAAAACTTACTGATGCCTAAAGGAAAGCTAAGAAGAATATGGCTTAGAAGCAACTCCATTAATATCAGGTGGGCTTTGTCGTGGTTACCTTCTCTTCTTCCTTGCTTTAATCATGTCACCAAAAAATTACTTAAAAACCTGGACTGTTCCAATATTCTTCTAATTATTGCTTGCTTCCCCCAGCCCCTTTTTTTTTTTGCTGTATGATCTCATTTTACCAGGAATTAAAACCATAGAAACCAGAATGACGCAAATGAGAACAATATTCCTCAAGGCTGTTTTTTTCCTATCTGCAGCAGAAGGCCCACAAGATAGAATAGTTTTGCAAGCTTCCAGGAGCCGTTGAATTTCAGGAGCTATTGGTACTCGAGGGCAGTGGCACTGGAAGATGTCCTTAGTTGCATGCAGATATTTGTCATTCGTTGTCTCTGTGGCCTCATTCATTCAAAATCCCTGCCCCCCTCCCCCAATTCCTTTCCTCTTAATACTTGGGGCCCCCCCATATGTAAAAAGTGTCTTCAGTCTTCATTGCTCCCTAACTCTCCTGTCTGACTAATTTGGGGAGAAGAAGAGAGGAGAGAGTCATAGCAGTGATGACCTGAATAATTCTAGATCAGAAAGGAGCAGAGGGCTGTGACCTGCGACAGACGATTTGGGCCTTACCAGGGAGAAAGTGCAGCCGGAAGAGCGCCTGACGTGGCACAGGAAGTCAAGGGCGGCCAAGGACCAAACATCCTAGTTCACGAACGTCACACAGCCAAGAGCCCACATTCTAGTTGCTCATTCAAACTCCAGGGAGTTCCAGCCATGGAGAAGGCGGGCGCCACTGCAGATCACAGGAACCAATTTGGTGGAAGGGGGCCCCAGGAATCCTAATCTTAAGGTGATGGTGAGGCCTTGAGAGCCGTTGAGGGCATAGGAAGTTACAACTGCTAAACTTCTGGTCTTCTCAGTGTGACTGTGACACTCCAGGTTACCTGCACTCAGAGGCAGCAGCGCCCTCAGGGATACAAGGTGTGGAGGGCTGTGGAGAGCAGAGTCTTCCCAGGAAGGGGAAGGCTGTGTGAAGATTGAGGCAAGCGCCCGGGAAGGAAGATGATTGAGGATTTGAGGAGTAGAAGCAGACTGGGGCATCTGTGGGGGTGGCCCGGCTCTCCCCCACCAGCAGCTTCTGTCAGAGGGTCACATGTGCATGTGCTGAGACTCTTCAGTGCGGGTCCTCACAGACAGCGAGGCCAGACCAGAGAGGCAAGGCTGGTGTCTGGGCGACTCTTCTGTCAGCATTCAGGCAAGGCACTCAGGTGAAACTTGCTCTTTGGACTGTGACACCAGACGAGAGAGTTTGCAGGGTCACAGTGGAGAAGCAGGAACAAATTGGTCTTTGGTGCCAGAGAGACACAGGTTCCCTGGGCACGCCAGTGTGAGGAGGGGCCCTGAAGCCTGTCAGGAAGGCAGAGCTGACCCCCAACGTTGGAGGCAAAGGGTCACTCCACCGGGCTCACCCAGGCCCCAGCAACCAGGCTGATGTATGGTGCAGGAAGTGCCCACCTGGTCCCCTGGATGCCACCAGCCTGAGTTTCCTCACATGTAAAATGCAATGGTGTTGTCGTGAAGCAACACACACCTCGGCTTGCTCCGGCGGCACCGAGGCATTATGGCACCCGGGGCACACAGCAGGAGATGTCCTTCCCCAAACCAGCCTTATGATTCCTGATACGGCTCCCAGATGGCCACTGGTAGCTGCACTCACCATCTGCCGGCCTCCCACTTCAAGCCGTCACTACTCGCTGAATGGCTGGAAAGCCCTCACGGTCGTTCTTTATGAGGTTGGGGCCTGGAGCTCTCAGAGCCCAGCTCCATGCTTGACCCCCCCTCCCCCAGAGGTGCTCCTGCTCCTGCGAAGGGGGTGTAGGGGGTGTAGCACCAGTTTGGGGTTGGCACAGACTTGGAAATGAAAGCAACCAAATGTCTAGTGATTTGCTTCTTCGGCTCAAAAAGATTGAAAATTGTTTAGTCCTGGCATCTGAGCAATTGCGCCCAGCGGCAAAGATCTTGAGCGGGTCTGAGTCCGTTTAAAGGAAGAGGCTGCAGAGGCCGGAGAGCAGGTAAGTCACGCAGGTGGGATCGGGTCCAGTCAATGCCACTCCATCTGCCTTTACCGCATTGCCTGGATGCTCTGTGCAAAGAGGCACGTACCATGTTTCTTTTCGGCTGAGAATCTTCTGCCTCGTGACAGGACCGTCTGGAGACAGATCATGAGTTCTTGGCGCACATCAGGTTGGAGCCAAGCGAGAGGGCGAGAGGAAGGAGCTGGTGGGAGCTAACCCGGTTCCCGAGGTGTTCTCTCTGGCTGCAGCTCAGCGTGCTAGAAAGTGCCACTTTGAAGGTCCCTTCTCTGCACTTTCTCTTTTTCATTACCTCCAGTTGGCAGCAGGTGCCTCAGGCTCGTGGGAGACTCACCCGAGACAGGACAGATTCCTAGTGGTTCATCTGCTCCTTTCTTGCCGCGGATTCGGGCAGAAAACCAAGCTGACTCTGGGAAGGGACCCCTCAACCCCTCACAGGGGTCGGCACAGCACAAAGGGGATAAAATGGGACACAGTGAGCGCTGGGGCCCTCGAGGGCAGTAGTTCCTTGCTTTCTTTGTTTTTTTTAAAATATTTTATGATACCATCGTGGGATACACAATTACAAGATGTTCATGTTTGAGTTCTGGTTCTACAGTGTTCCAACACCCATCCCTCCACTCGTGCCCATTTCCCATCACCAATATTTCCCATCCCCAATGTCCCTACCTCCCTCCCTTACCCAGCCTGCCTCCATGGCAGGTTCTTTTATATCTCTTTCTTTCTCTCTCTCTCTCCCCTCTCTCCTTTCTCACTTCCCTTTCTTACACATTGTGGATTGTAATATATTCTAGAACATGATTGGTTCCACTAGTTTGATGTACCGCGTGGGTCGCA
>JAJIBD010011280.1:0-29280 GCA_021461705.1 Cryptotis parvus
AAGAAAACAGTCAGGAAGGTGCCTCACAGGGCTGGAATACGGCCTACATGCTGGAAGTTTCATTCCATCCTTGGCTCTGCTGGGAGTGACCCCTGAGCACCACTGGGTGTGGTCCCACAATCAAACAAAGGAAGAGAGGGGAAGAGAAGAAGCGAAGGGAAGAGAGGGGAGAAGGAGAAGGGGAGGGAGGAGGAGAAGGAAGAGGAGAAGAGGAGAAAGAGAAGAGGAGGAAGAGAGGAAGAGAAGGAGGAGAAGGCGAAGGAGAGGAGAAAGAGGAGAAGGAGGAGGATGAAGAGGAAGAGATGGAGGGGAGGAGCATATGAGAGAAGCTGGGGAGAGGGAGAGGGAAGAGGTGAGAGGAGTGGGGAGAGGAGTCCTGGGCATGCTGACACCCAGGTGTCAGAGAATATATTGTGAGAAGTCACAGACTTGCCTTTGTATGAGGCCCTGTTTCCTCACGGTGACCTAAGGGGAGGCTGTTAAAAGCTGTTAAAAGCCGGGGGTTGAGGTAGCCTCTCACCTCTCTTTCCTCACCTCTTCCTCTCCCCAGGCTGCCTGCCCCAGGTGTCACACTGCTTACACAACACCAGCAGCTGCCTGGCGCCCACTTCTGCTCAACTCCTGACCCACCTTTACATCCACCTTCTGTGCAGGGCCTCTTGTTAAAATTCCTCCTAACCCACAAAAATCACCGCCCAATCCACAGTGTCCTGCAGCTGCCCTGTGAGGAAAACCACCTGGCAGAGCGTCCACAAGGCTGTGACAAAGAATCTGCATCCATGGGTGGAGTTTCACAAGCAAAGTTAGAGAATTAGAGGGATGGAGGGGGTTTTGGGAAAGTGCAGGTGGCCAGCTTTGACATCCCACCTACCAAAAGCATGGTTCCAAGGTCAATGGCAGGAGACCAGTGGGATGGGAGCTGGTTAAAATGCAGAACCAGGGGGCCAGAAAGATTGTGCAGTGGGTAGGGCGTTACCATGTGTTCCTGAGTGCAGAACCACGAACTAGGTGTGCATGCCCCCCCCCACACACACACACAAAGGTTTGTTGTTGTTGTTGTTTGTTTGTTTTTGAGCAGGGGCACTTCCCGTTTTGTTCAGGGATAGAGGGATAGAACCAGGGTTATGGCATATGCTCCACAGGCCAGACAGGCAGCAAAATAGGTTGACTGCAGACTCTGCAGATCTGGGGTTCTGCTTGGTCCCCTGAGTGTGCTCAGGAGTGATTCCTGAGGACTGTCACACATGGTCCCCAAACAAATGAAGCACATCTTCCAGCCCTTCAACTCATTGCGCTAGCCCAGAACCAGGTGCTATTCCTGGCCCAATACTGCCGGAGATGGACCTGGGGCCTCCTGCATGCAAAACATATGTTCACCCCAGCCCCCCAAACTTCCCGTATCCGGGGCACAGGCAGCTCAGGACACTTGACATGAATGGCGCCATGCATGTAGCAAAGCCACTGTCCCTGTTAGATCGGCCTCCATTGCAGTCACACAGGGTCTCGAGGCAACACTTAACTCTTTTTATAGCAGTCCTAAGGACTGAGCATGTTTAATTTACCCATTTAGGTGGTTGCAAGGAACTGCTATTAAGATTCATGCTGCTGCTTTGACCTTCCATTTTTTAGTTTATCTGTCTATCTATCTATCTATCTATCTATCTGTCTGTCTGTCTGTCTGTCTGTCTGTCTGTCTGTCTGTCTGTCTATCTATCATCTATCTACTCTACATCTATTCTTCTATCTACATCTATCTATCTCTCTATCTTCTTCTTCTATCTATCTATCTTTATCTATCATCTATCTATCTATCTTCATCTACTATCTTCTATCTACTACTATCTACCACCCCACCACCACCACCCACCCACCCACCCACCCACCCACCCACCCACCCACCCCCCCCTATCATCTATCTATCTATCTTCTATCTATCTATCTATCTATCTATCTATCTATCTACTTCTATCTTCTATCTATCTATCTCTATCTTCTATCTATCACATCATCCTCCACCACCACCACCACCATCCACACCACCCACCCACCCCCCACCCACCCACCCACCCACCCACCCACCCACCCACCACCATCTTTTCTTCTATCTATCTATCTATCTATCTATCTACCTATCTATCTATCTCAATGGTATGCTCAGGGGGTTACTCCTGGCTCTTCACTCAGGAATTACTCCTGGCAGTGGTCTGGGGACCATATGGGATGCTGGGGATCGAACCCAGGTCAGCTTGTGCAAAATGCCCTGCCAGCTGTGCTATCACTCCAGCCCCAAGGTTTGTTTTTATTGTTTTATTTTTTTAGATTTTTTTTTTTTTTGCTTTTTGGGCCACACCTGGCGATGCTCAGGGGTTACTCCTGGCTCTGCACTCAGGAATTACTCCTGGCAGTGCTTGGGGGACCATATGGGATTCCAGGCATCGAACCCGGGCCGGCTGCGTGCAAGGCAAATGCCCTACCCGCTGGACTATCGCTTTGGCCCCCTTTTTAGATTTTTTTAACAAGGGCTTCCCTGGTAGTGCTCAGGACTTACTCCTGGATCTCTGCTCAGGGGTCACTCCTGGGGGTAGGGTAGTGGGGATTGAGCTGCTGTCCACAGGATCAAGGCAACAGCCTTACCCCCTGTACTATCTCTTTGGTGGCCTGAACTCTCTCAGCTGGGGTGCTCAGGAGAATTGGAATTTCCATTGGACATTTTTGGTCAGCTGGGAAACTGGCTCAATGCAGGCTCACCGATGCAGTACTGCTCAGGCCCCGCAGTGTTGGGGATCCCTGGACATTCTAGTGATGCTGGGGGTCGCAAGTCATGCTGGGAATAAAATCCAATTTGAGGGCATGGCAAGTCCCTAAAAGAAGGAACACAATCTTATTTAACCTGTTTTATTTCTTTTTCTTTTTTTGGGGGATTTTTGGGGTCACACCTGGTGATGGTCAGTGGTTAGTTACTCTTGCATCTGCACCCAGGAATTACTTCTGGTGGTGCTCAGGGGACCATATTGGATGCTGGAGATCAAACCTAGTTGGCCGCATGCAGGACAAATGTTCTACCTGCTGTGCTGTTATTCTGGACTCTGTTTTCTTTCTTTCCTTTTTTCCTTTTCGGCCATATCCGGTGATGCTTAAGGCTGACTCTTGGCTCTGTGGTCAGGGATCACTCCTGGTGGGGCTTAGGGGACCGTATGGGATGCTGGGGATTGAACCTGTGATAGCCACATGCAAGGCAAGCGCCCTCCTGGATACAGACAGCCTCAACCCTTGTGTGCAAATATTCTCTAATTAGGGGCCCTCATACCTTTAATTAGCTCTCAGGTGCCCTCCCCTCTGTCCATTTCTCTCCTGAGTCCTGCTCTTCCTCCTCCTCCTCAATTACTGTGATGCCTCCCTAATTGATCTCACCACCTCCTCTTGCTTCTTCCTCCATTAAGTCTCCTCAAATCATGACTGTTCCCCACTTAGTCTGTCCCTGGCTCCCCCATTGTCTCTGGGCTTCTGAGTAAGCATGGCTCAGTGAGGCCTCCACAGCACCTTGGCCCCTGACCCCATCTCTTGTCACATGTAGGTAACACCTGATTCTGGCTGTTTTCTATCTTTGGGGTCTTCAACCTTCTGTGGATCTTCAACCTGTTATATTTCTTTGTTTATTTATTTATTTATTTTTGCTTTTTGGGTTACACTGGTAATGCTCAGGAGTTACTCCAGGAGTTACTCTTCAACCTTCTGTGGGTCTTCAACCTGGTATATTTCTTTGTTTATTTATTTATTTATTTTTGCTTTTGGGGTTACACTGGTAATGCTCAGGAGTTACTCCAGGCTCTGTGGCAGGAATTATTCCTGTTGGTCCTGCGGGGACCATATGGGATGCCAGGGATCGAACCCAGGTGGGCCAAGTGCAAGGGAAACGCTCTCCCTGCTGTGCTATCTCTCCGGCCCCAACCCAGTTTATTCCCAGCTTTGTTTTATTTATTTTATTTTGGGGGCCACACCCAGCAGTGCCTAAGGCAATTCCTGGCAGATTTGGGGGATAATCTGGGGTGCCAAAGATTGAACCTGGGCTGGAGAGATAGCCCAGCGGGTAGGGGCGTTTGCCTTACGTGGCCGGCCCCATGCCGGCCCGGGTTCAATCCCTGGCATCCCATATGGTCCCCTGAGCACTGCCAGGAGTAATTCCTGAGTACAGAGCCAGGAGAAACCCCTGAGCATTGCCGGGTGTGACCCAAAAAGCAAAAAAAAAAAAAAAAAACCCAAAAACAAAAAAACAAAGATTGAACCTGTGTCGGCTGCATGCAAGGCAAATATCCTATCTGCTGAAATATCATTCCAGCCCCACCTTTTCTTTGCTTGAAATGCCCCTCTTTCTTTGCCTGACAACCAAACAGCTCCTCTTTTTTGGTTCAGAAAGTGGGGACCAGTTCGTGTAGGGTCAGGGGCTAGGGAATGAGCACATCCATTCTCAACAGAGCAGAAGCACATGGACAATAACAATGTCAGTGCAGAGGAGGGGCTGCAGCAATGATACAGCAGGGAAGGCCTAGCCAGGCATATGGCAAGTATGTTACGCTCATAGAGCGCTCCCCAAGCTCCACCAGAAGTAATTCCTCAGCAAAGAGTTAGGAGTAATCCCTGAGCATCACCAGATACGGTCCTAAAACAATCAAACAAATGACTATTAATACATGTGCTTGGGGACTTGCAGATATTTGCTTTTTTTTTTTCTGGGGGACGGGGGCAAGATGGGTCATACCTGGCGGTGCTCAGAACTTACTCCTGGCTCTAAGCTTAGGAATTACTCCTAGTGGTGCGCAGGGGACCATATGCGATGCTGAGGATCGAAACTAGGTGGCCTTGTGCAAGGCTAATTGTTGCAGGACACCTAAAAGCCTCGGCCTCTGCATCTGCCCTGGATTGCCTCCTGCAGGTCACTTCATAGATAGGGGGTAGTCTGAATGTAGTAGTTTATCTGACCATGTATTCTGTACTGGCTGGTATAAATATTCTCCCATGCTACCACGATCATCGTGGGACTAGCTAGATCTTACTAGCATATTTGCCTGGCCACGTTGGATCTCTAAGTAATTAGACCAGAGAGAAATGCTGTTTGCCTCCAAGCAAGCAAGCATGGCTCCCTGATAACTCAAAGGCAACTAAAATACAAAACTACCGTGAAGTAGACGAGACTCTTGTGAAGGCTTGGAGAAATATTTAACTGGCATTAGTCTTTGGTACAGAGACATGTCATCTCAGAAACCCCCTTCTCTACCCTATAAAGGCAATTCCAGGCAGATCTTGGCTCAAGATATTAGGTGAGGTGCTGGGAGAAATTACATGAGGGCATTTGATCCTTCCTCCCAGGGAAATTACATTTAGCTTATAGCTTCTCCCAGCTCTGCTAGGAGGCTTTTAATTAGCTCTGGGTCCTTGTAAACAACCAGATGGTCTCCTGAAGTTGCTACATTTCTATAAAGCTATTTTCCTTTTTTCATCTCTAGATAGCCTAGCCCAGAATGGGCTGGGCTGGGGAGTTTGGGCAGATTTCTAGCTATAAAATAAGCTGTAAGAAGAAAGAATCTCTCTTTTTTTTTCCCCCTTTTGCCATTTCAGCTTCCCTTGGTGTTTTGCTTCTCCGTCCTCTCCATTCTCTGTTGGGCGTCAACACGTGGTGGCAGCCATCTTGGCCTACACCTGGCTGGGGCCTAGCTGGGAACCCAGAGTCCGGAGGTTTTCCCTGCTCTTGGATTGTATATTGGAACCTGTGATAGTAAAGCCCTTTTAAAACTGCATCGGATTCCTGAGTCTTCATCCATTCCCGCCGGCTTCGGAGGTAGAAGGGAACTCGCTTCCCAACACTGTCGGGGACCCCAGCGGCAGCTCCCGACAGCTAATGTAACTGCTGTACTTTCATTCCAGCCCCAGGGATCACTCTGGCAGGGCTGGGGGCAGGGAGGACCCTCTGGAGTGCCAGGGATCAGGGTTAACCACATGTAAGGCAAGCGCCTAACCAGTTGTACTGTCTTTCTGGCCCCAGGATTTTTTTCCCTTTGTTTTCTTTTGGTTTGTTGTTGCTGTTATTGTTTTTGGGCTACACCCAGCAATGCTCAGGGGCTGCTCCTGTCTCTGCACTCAAGGATCACTTCTGGAAGTACTCAGGGATGCCAGAGATAGAATCCAGGATGGCGGCATGCAAGGCAAATGCCCTCTCTATTGTACTATCCTTCTGGTCCTTCTTTCTGTTCTGTTTGGGTATATTTGGGGCCCCACTTGGAGGTGCCCAGAAGTAGCTCCTGGTAGTGCTTGGGGATCTATGCTGCTAGGGATGGAACAATCCCTTTATCCCCTGTGCTGGTTCTCATCCCCCTGTCTTGAAATGGTTTATTCATCCGCTCAACCACCAGTCACATTCTGTTAAGTTTCTGTATCCCTGGCAAATAGTTCATGCTCTGAAGAGAGAGTGGCTTTCTTTACCTTTCCTTTTTGGGGGTCCACTGGGAAGGGGGTTGGGTCACACACAGAGGTGCTCTGGGGAACCTCTCCAAGTGCTCAGAATCCAACCAAGGTGAGCCACATGCAATGAACCTTGTATCATCTCTCCGGCCCCTGGGCACTTGTTTTTAAAAACGATGACACCAGTGGTTCACCAAGCACTGATCCCAATGAAGGGGTGATGTGGCTTTCAGGTCAGCAGTGGGAAGGACTTTAAGGAGATTCTTTGTGGGCCCCAACAAACCTAGTAAAAAGGGCTGTGAACTAAATGACTTGGATATACTCCCACTTGATCGACAAAACTTCAGGAAGTCAGACCTGTCATTTATTTTATTTTATTTTATTTTTTTTTTCTGCTTTTTTGCGTCACACCCGGCAATGCTCAGGGGTTACTCCTGGCTCTGCACTCAGGAATCACTCTTGGCGGTGCTCTGGGAACCATATGGGATGCCGGGATCGAACCTGGCTGGCACGGGCCGGCCGCTTGCAAGGCAAACGCCGCACCCCGCTGTACTATCCCTCCAGCCCCATTTATTTTATTTTTTATGTCATTTTATGTTTTTTTTTCTTAATGTTGAGTCTGACTTCACCCTCAGAGGACTGTCCCGAAACCCTCCACCTGCTTCAATGCTATGGTTTCTCGGTGCCTTTCCGGATCTTTCCCTCCAAATCTGGTCTGGAAAAACAACAAAAACCAACCCAAGGCAAAGCTCTTTGCTTTAACTGTTTGTAGTTCATTTTTATTTTTTTGGTGGGGGCTCACCTCTGGCAGTGCCCAGGGAACCACAGGGGTACTGGGGATAGAAGCACATGGACAGTATGGACCCCAACCCTCAAAGGCATCACCCTGTCTCCCAACCTTCTAGTTTTCCCCTTTGCATGAAGAACAACAAAAACGCCAACTGCACTATGGGCTCCACTGATTTCTCCCACCCCAACTGTACCCTCGGTGCATGCCTCCTGCCCTGAGCTCTCAAACCAGCTAAACCTGCTCAGCATTAGCTTTGTCCTCTGGAAAACTCTTCCCTGCACTTGGCCACACCAGTTTCTTCAGACCTTCATGCTCAGCTCAGGTCAAAACTTCATCCCCACCTATGCTCTCTCTCTCTCTCTCTCTCTCTCTCTCTCTCTCTTCCCCCTCCCATATTTGGGTCACATTTGGCAGTGCTCAGGGTTTACACTTGGCTCTGTGCTCAGGGATCACTCCTGCAAGGTGCTCCGGGTTTATCTCAGGGACTGAATGAAAGCTGGCCAGGAGCAAATGCCTTAATTCCTGTATTATAAATATTCTCCAGGACACTGTTTGGTTGTTTTGGATTTTGGGCCACACCTGGTGATGCTCAGGACTTACTCCTTACTCAGGAATCACTCCTGCTGGTGCTTGGGGCCCTGACCTAAACAGATTCTGACCCTAACCCTTGGGCTATCCCTGTAGCCTTTCCCTCAGGCCTTTCATGGCTGAGCACAAGCCCTGTAGGTGTAAGCAGAAATGACAATTATTCTAGAAGAGACGTCTGGGACTGGACAGGAAACCAAGGCCAGCTCAGGAGGATTTGGGTGGCCAAGGAGATTTGTACACTTTGCTGAAAGGTCCCAGAGTCATGTTTTCAGGTAGATAAACCTGGTCCCTTGCTCCAGGCAACGGGACTGTGTTCTGGGTGACCATCCTCACGTCTCTGGAGCAGGGACATGGAGGAAGGGACAGGTTGCCTTCTGCACACGGTAACTGTTGCTTTTCTCTTCCCCTTTCATTACCTTCACCCGAATTTCACCTACACATTGGCCTTCTACGCAATTAGCTAATCTCTGTCCTAAATCTCTTGGTAACATCCCTTTATATTTTGTTTGTTTTGAGATCATACCTGGTGTGCTCAAGGCTTATTCCCAGCCCTGTGCTGAAAGGTCACTCCTCATGGGATTCCCGTGACCATATGGGGTGCTGGGGATTGAAACTGGGTCAGCCACGCACGGCAAGCACCTTACCAGCTGTACTACCTCTCCAGCCTGTAGGATTCTTTATTACTCCCCTTTTATTTCTTTTTGGGTCACACCCAGCAATGCTCAGGAATTGTTCCTGGTGGTGCTCAGGGGACCATGTGGGATGCCAGGGAATAGAACCTGGATCTCCAGCATGCAAGGCAAACACTCTACGGGCTGGACTATTGCTCCGGTCCCTTTTCCCCTCTTTTTTTTCCTTTTTTTCTTTTTTCCTTTCCTTCCTTCCTTCCTTCCTTCCTTCCTTCCTTCCTTCCTTCCTTCCTCTCCTCCCTCCCTCCCTCCCTCCTCCTCCCTCCCTCCCTCCCTCCCTCCCCTCCCTCCCTCCCTCCCTCCGGGAACTCCTGGCTCTGCACTCAGGAACTACTTCTGGCGGTGCTCGGGGACCATATGGGATGCCAGGGAACCCCGGTCGGCTGTGTGCAAGGCAAACGCCCTGCCCGCTGTGCTATCACTCCGGCCCCTCTTTTAATTTCTTTTAAAAAAATATTTTTTTTGAGCCATACTACACTATGCTTCGGAGTAGCCCTGCACTCAAGAGTAGCTCCTGATGGGACCGGAGCGATAGCCCAGTGGGTAAGGCATTTGCCTTGCATGCGGCTGGCCTGTGCCAGCCCGGGGTTCGATCCCCGGCGTCCCATATGGTCCCCAGAGCACCTCTGGGAGTGATTCCTGAGTGCAGAGCCAGGAGTAACCTCTGAGCGTTGCCGGGTGTGACCCAAAAAGAAAAAAAAAAAAAGAGTAGCTCCTGATGATGTTGGGGGACCCTATGGGATGCCGCGGATGGATCTAGTGCAAGACAAGCGCCTCGCCCACTGTGCTATCGCTCGAGACCCCCTTCTGTGGCTGTGAAATGTCATTTCAAATGACATAACCGCCCATTACGCCACATGACTCTTGAGGACTTGGCTCGCACCAGGCCTACCAGACCCTACCCCTCAGCGGCGTCGGCAGGCGCGAGAACCCAGACGAAGCCGCAGACTCTCCCGAGTCACGTGGGCCTTCCAGGAGGCGCCTCGGGTTGCACAACCGCAGGCTCCGCAAGATGACAGGAGCCGAAAGCGGACAGTGGCGGCGGCTCCCGGGGTTGCGCTCCGAGCGCCTGAAAGCTTCGGCCCGGGGCAGGCGCGCGCCCGACAGTGGGCGGGGCGTCTTAGGAGGGCGGGCAGAACGTCCACCAATGGGAGGCGCGTCCTGTGTGTGGGCGGGGACCAAGGCGCCTGCTTTACCAATGAGAGGCCGAGCTAGTGCGAGCCGTGCTCGTGACGCTGCGTAGCGGGTTGTGGGCCGGGGGCGGGGGGCCGGCCCGGCGGCCACTTTATCTTCGGCCGCTACTGGGCCGGCGCTGTGGCCGGCTTTGCACCCCGCGGCAGCCTTCTGGAGACCCCTGGCCTCGCTCCCTCGCTGCCTTTCTGACGGCCTCTCGCCTCTGCGCTCCTCGCTGAGGGTCCCCTCCGCCGCCCCCAGGTAACGCTCAGGCATCCCGACCCCTGCGGAGAGGGTGGCCTGGCCTTGGGGCCCAGGACGCGGCCCCGGAGTCCGGAGAGGCCCAGTGATCGTGGGGAAATTTGGGGGCGCTGGGCCGTGGGGTAGGGGGAGTTAGAATGGGGGAGGGCTGGAAAAAGTTACCTTGAAGATTGGTGGTTCCCCCAAAGTCCCCCCAATCCTGTGGCATCTGCCTCCGGATTCAAAAAGTTATGAATGAGAAGACATCTTATACCTTTTAAAAATGAAAATCAAAAGCAAAGCTAAGGAGGAAAAATGCATGCACGCTGGAATTCCTCGTCTGATTTATGGCTAGATGACTGCCTTGGGAAGCCCAAGGCATCTGTTGGATTGGGTATCAACGCCTTTGGACTCTCCTTTAAAATGCAGTAATACGTGCAACCTTGGATGTTAGCCCTTGTGCCGGCTAAGGGAAGGGCCCGAAGTTCTTTGCCAGCATGGAACATACTCAGAACTTTTCTATCCGTTATTTTATATATAGGTTAAGGTTGTTGATTGCTTTTACTATATTTAAAGTGGCATCTGGGGGTCAGAGCGATAGCACAGCGGGTAGGGCGTTTGCCTTGCGTGGCCCACCAGGGTTGGATCCTGAGCGAGCAGGAGTAGTAATTCCAGAGTGCAGAGCCAGGAGCAACCCCTGAGCTTTGCCGGGTGTGAGCCCCCCCAAAAAAAAAGTGGCGTCTCTGTATAAATTATTTCTGCTTTTGGGGTCACTCCCAGCAATGCCTAGGGGTGCTCGGGGATCATATGGGATGTTGGGGATTGAACCTGGGTTGGCCTGGTGCCAGGCAAACGCTCTCCCTGCTGTACTATTGTTCTGGTCCCTGTAAAAAAGTCATTTGCAGGGGTAAAGGGGGTCATGGACCCCACCCAGCGCCTGTCCAGGGAGGACTATCCCATCCCTGGGTTCAGCTGCTTTCCAGCACTCAATGAATCCCTTCTGCTATGAAGCCACTTTTGTGCGTGCTCTAAGCTTGAGGGTAGATGTGGAGGGTGCCTCTGATGCTTTTGAGAGTTATCATGTGAGCGCACGTGTCTCAGGGCGACTCGGCTGGGAACGTGCCAAGATCTCGCTTTCTCTTGGGGGAAGCCCAGACAGGACAGGCCCAGCCGCTGTCCTGGGCTCTCTGATCCCAGCATCAGAGCTTTCCTGGTTTGCTCCTGGGAAGCCTTTTCCCCGTTGCTTCCTCCTAATCTCTGAGGAGGGGGAGTTTCTGCAGCTGGGAGGCACACTCATCCCAGACATTGCTCAGTGTCCGCCTAGGTCCTGCCCGCCCGCCTGCTTCTGGTGCTAGCAGCGGTGCATCTCTGGGGGATGAATTAATTAATTACATGCTTTGCTACCCTGCTTCTAGCCAAGTAAATTGTCTTGAAGGCAGTCCATTCTGTCCTATTAATCTCTGACTGTCTGTCTCTCAGTCTCTCATTTTGGTTTGTTTGGTTTTGGGTCCCACCCAGCAGTATACAGGGCTTGCTCCTGGCTCTCTGCGCTAAGCAGGGGATCGAACCTGGATTGGCCATGTGCAAGACAAGCGCCCTACCAGCTGCACTATAGCTCTGGCCCTAAAATTCCTTTTCTTTAAGAAATTTGCTTTTGGAATTTATGGCTTAGGAGATAATGTTTTGTTGGGTCACACCCATCAATGCTTGGGTTATTCTTGGCTCTACACTCAGGAATTACTCCCTACCCGCTGTGCTATCGCTCTGGCCCCTTATAAGCTCTTTTAAAGATGGTTATTTTATTTATTATTATTTGGCTTGTGGACCATACCCTATATTTAGGGCTCACTCCTGCAGGACCATATGGGTGTCAGGGGTTGAACTCAGGCCAGCCGTCTACACAGCAGATACCCTACCCACTGCACCATTACCCCACACACTCTGATTTTTTTCTTTTTGGTCGCACCCGGCGTGCTCAGGCATTACTCCTGGTTCTGCGCTCAGGAATTACTCCTGGCGGTGCTCGGGGGACCATATGGGATGCCAGGAATCAAAAACGCCTACCCACCGCGTGCT
The DNA here is from genome assembly GCA_021461705.1 of Cryptotis parvus. Classification (NCBI taxonomy): domain Eukaryota; kingdom Metazoa; phylum Chordata; class Mammalia; order Eulipotyphla; family Soricidae; genus Cryptotis; species Cryptotis parvus. Next base: position 12,010 of record JAJIBD010011280.1, read on the forward strand.
ATCGCTCCGGCCCCTGTTCTTTGGTTTTATGAATTTTGTAGGGCTGTACTGGGTGAGGGGGTGAGGGGAGGAGGGAGCCTTTTGCTACTCAGAGTTAAATGCTCAGCATTTGTCTTATAGATGTCTCAAAACCACTATTAATCGTGGTTCATTTGTTTCTCAAATTGATTCTTACTTTTTTTTTGGGGAGGCATTGTAGATGGAGTTGGGCCACACCCAACAGTGCTTAAGGCTTACTCCTGGCTCTGTGTTCAGGGATCACTCCTGGCAGGGGACCCTGTAGGGTGCTTGGGATGGAACCTGGGTCAGCAACATGTACATCTAGGCCTTAGCTGCTGCACTGTCTCTCAGGCGTTGTTAGGCGTTCTTCAGACAGATGGGATACTATCTCAGCAAGGTTACAAAACCAGTGCACAGGTTGCATTCTTTAGAAACCTTTGCCCAGGCCTGGGAGAATCAGATACTTAGACGCCTGCGACCAGCCGTGCCAAGTCTCCATGTCCCCCTGCCCCGACCACCATCTTTGTGGTGTGATCCCCAGCACCAGAACTAAAGAAGAAAAAAAATTTTTTTTGTTCAGTTCCTGAAAAAAATATTTTTTGTTGTGCCAGGGTTCGAATCCAGGGCCTCACACACACCCAGGTGTGCTCTGTCTCAGGACTCTGCTCTGCTCACCCACCATACGCTCTGTGCTTTTTTTTTTTTTAGGGGGTTGAAGGAGGTGGGAATTTGTATCTCCCTCAGCTGTGCTCAAGGCTTACTCCTGGCTCGGCTCAGGGGTCACTCCTGGCAGTGCTTGGGAGGGCGTATGGGGTGATGGGGATTGAACCCAGTGGACCGCGTTCAAAGCAGTTGCCCTCTCCACTGTCCGATCACTCTGGCCCCAGGTTCTCTCTAGGTCACTTTCGGTCACCTTGGTGGAATTGTTACCGTATATTGGCCCTGTGCCGCTCATCCCGTGCCTGCCGCCTTTCTAGTCTCCCGCATCTTTCTGAATGCAAGACCTTGGGGTTCTCTGTCCCATAGCCACTACTGCATGCACCCCACCCGGCTTCCGCCCCCTGCACCCGGGGCCTTTGGAACTCTTGGTCTTGTGATTCCTGTTTTCACTTCCTCAGCTGGTTAGTTGGCCCTCTCTGATTAAGTTCTTTATTTCCTGAAAGCTGTGCAAGGGATGAAGGAACTCTGAGCTAATCCTGTCCCAAAGTTGCGAAATAGTCCTTGTCCTGCTCTGCACACCCCTTCTCCTTTGAGTGGTATCAGGGAAATGACTTCACTGCCAGTAAAATTGACTCATTGTCTCCTCCGCGTGGGTTATGGTCAGGACTGAATGAGTTGCAGTGAGTGCTCACTAAGTGACTGAGCTGGACTTGTGAATGTCCTTCCTGAGCCCTGACCTCCCCCAGCCTCTATCACCCATGGGCCCGTCTTATTGGACCTCTGCTCTGGTTGCTGTGTGAAATGGCCCAGCCCCTTACAGGGAAAGCTAGACTTGAAAGAAAACTCAGTTCCTGCCTGATACTGGCCACTTTACTGACTGCTTTCTGACCCTCTGTCCTCATTCATGCATTCATCATCCATCCATCCACCCATCCATCCATCATCCATCCATCCATTCATCCATCATCCATCCATCATCCATCCATCCATCCATCCATCATCCATCCATCATCCATCCATCCATCCATCCATCCATCCATCCATCCACCCAACCACCCATCCATCCATCCATCCATCCATCCATCCATCCATCCATCATCCATCCATCCATCCATCCATCCATCCATCCATCCATCCATCCATCCATCCATCCATCCATCCATCCATCCATCCATCCATCCATCCATCCATCCATCCATCCATCCACTCAACCAGCCAGCCAGCCAGCCAGCAAATGGGTTCTGAATGCAGAATGTATTGTAGTCACAGTTTCTAAGTTACAGGCTGATAGGCTGGAGTGATAGTACAGCAGGTACTTGCCTTGCTTCACACACCTTGGCCTTGTGGATGGGGAGGATGAGGTGAGAAGGGGTCAGAAGCCAGCAGAGTAGGCATTGCACTGGGTGCAGGAGGCTGAGTGAGACTTCAGGCTGGCAAAGCTCACTGAATCAGGCCTTTAACTGGGAGAGGGTGCCAGGGCCAACCTAAGGGCCCCATTCACCAGACACTGGTGTCCCTCAGCCACATCCATGCAAGCTGGTGCTGGGAAGATGTTTTGAGACGTGTTTGGGTATGGGGAGGCTCACAGAACTTGGGTTGGTATTGGAGTGCAGAGGCCTAGGGTGTTTCCAAGACTGCACCGGGAACTGAGGGGGATCAGTGCTGTGACTGGGAGGGAGTGGGACTATGGAGGCCAGCTTGCGGCAGACCAGAAGCCATGAAGGATGGATGTGATAGGGGGGAAGAGGGAGTGAGAGACAGCTGCTTCCCTCAGTGAATGGGGGCACAGGAGCGCACAAGCAGCCCCCCAGCAGTGGATCAAGAGTCACTCCTGAGCAACGCTGATGTGCCCTCCCCCAGACAATACATTTTTTAAAAACTGGGGGTCTGGGGCTGGAGCGTTAGTACAGTGGATAGCGTGCTTGCCTTGCCTGCAGCTGACTCCAGGTTTGATCCCCGGCATCTATGGGGTTCCCCAACCACCACCAGCAGGGAACGTTGAATGCAAAGCCAGGAGTGAGCCCTGAGGTGTGTCCCTAAAACTGAAAACAAACCAAAAGTGGGGGTGCTGTGTGATAAACAAGTGTGTGTGAAGTCGTCACTTGGACTCTGGGCATTAATTGCCTTGCATTGGTTACAGTATGCTGGGGAGGGGAGGAGTCTCCTGCAGCACCGGGGGTCAAACCAGAGCCTCCTGCATGCAGTGTGAGCCTCCAGCTCTGCAAAGTGCCTCTCTGGCCCAAGACGCCTCCTCTTGCTCTCCCTGTCTCTTGCCTTTGCTCTCACTTTGCTCTCTCTTGCCTCATTCCTGAGACTTTTGATTTCTTTCCCAGCAGCATGAGCCAAGAGGACATGTCACTCCGGAAGCGCCTATCCAGGCCTGGAGAGGGAACAGAGGACACCGCCAAGGCCCCTAGCAAGGACTCCCAGGGGACACTCGTTAATGGTGAGGCTTTATTTGGCTGGGAAGTGAGTCAGCGCCAGGGCCCAGTCCCCATGTCCTTCTGCCATGGCTGGCTGCTCTCACTCTTGAGGGACAGGCAGGTAGAGAGAACATCCTGGCACACCAGTCCCTGTGCCTGCACATTCCTGGGCCCCTGGTGGACACTGCTGCTGTCTCAGGTCAGGTGGGGGCAAGCTTCTCCCCCCCACCCGGCGCCCATAGTCAAAGTGAACATGGAATGGAGCTTTAGGAATTAGGAATGAGCCCTCATTAATTCAAGAAACACGGTTGTGGGAGGAGGGAATCTAGGGACATTGGTGCTGTGAAGGGTGCACTGGTGGAGGGATGGGTGCTGGAACACTGAATGATTGAAACCCAATCATAAATAGCTTTGCAATTGTGTATCTCATGGTGGTACAATAAAATTTTTTAAAAATTCAGGAAACATGTTAGGGATTGTTGCTTTGGTGTGTGGTGTGTGTGTGTGTGTGTGTGTGTGTGTGTAGGTATATGTGTGTGTATGTATTTTTAGTTAATTAATTTTTTGGTTATTGTTTGGTCCACACTAAATGGTGCTCAGGGCTTACCACTGGCTCTGTGCTCAGGGATTACTCCTTAAGGTACTCAGGGGACCTTATAGAGAGCTGGGGATGGAACCTGAGTTGGCAACATGCAAGGCAAGTACCCTACATGCTGTCCTATATCTCTGGCCCTCTGTTGGCGTTTAGACAGCCAACCCCCCATTGATTCTGGATGCTTGGTCCCCCACTGTTTATGAGTGCCCTGCTCCATGTTGGGCAGGCATCAGTGATAATGACATGTGTGTTTACCTTCATAGAGCACCTAGAGCACCTCCCTCATGAATATAATATTACAGATGGGGGCTAGAGCAGTGTACAGTGGAGAGGGTGCTTGCTTTGCATGTGGCCGACCCAGGCTTTATCCCTGGCACCCCATATGGTCCCCTGAGCACCGCCAGTAATGATTCCTGAGCACAGAGCCAGGAGTAACCCCTGAGCATCACTAGGTATGTCCCCAGATGAACAAACAAAAAACTAGGGGTCAAAGCAATAGTACAGCAGAAAGATCATTTACTTTCCACAAGGCCAACCCGGGTTTGGTCCCCAGTATCATATATCGTCCGCCTGAGCAATGCTGGGTGTGCCCAAAAGAGCTAAATGTGTATATATATATATATATATATATATATATATATATATATAGAAAAAATCACAGAAGGGAGATGCCAGTCATTTGTAGGCAATCTGACTTCACTCTGTCCAGGCTGTCAGTGTTGGGAGACAAGGACATGTGGGATTTGGGTTTTATTTTCTCATTTCTCTTTTGGGCTGTTGAGGCCCCCTGATGTGGGGATCAGAGCTGGCGCTCCTATAGCATCAAGTGTGCACACTGGCCCTTGGGCCCACTCCCTGGCTGCAGTCCTGTGAACTTCCCCAGCCCAGGTGGCTGCCCAAAAGAACCCTGGGAGGGAGGGTGGTGTTTCTGCAGGAGGCCAAGGTCAGCATTTATTTCTGCAATTGATTTGTAGGCTTGATTGCAACAAGGCAGGTCTGGGGAACAGACGGGGGTGGAGCACCCTGGGACAGTTGGCTGTGGTTTCTGCCATACAGAAACATCCTTTGCCTTTGCTACTGAAATTTCATTAAAGATTGCAGCAGCTGGGCCCGGGATGAGCCTCGGCAGTAGAGCTCCGACCTTGCATCTGATTGCAATCTGTCCCTGACACCCTGCAGGAGAATAAAAACAAGGGGTGGAGGTTGGGTCTGTCCAGAATTATAAAATGCTTTTGCTAGTAAAGTTTGCCTGGGGTGGGGGGGTGGGGCAGAGAGATAGTACAGGGGGTAGGGTGCTTAGTTTGCACATAGTGACTTGGGTTCATCCTTTGCATGAAGTATGGTCCCCAGAGCAAGAGTAAGCACTGAGCACAGCCACTTGTGGCCCCAGAATCCAAAAAAGGGAAGCTCTTTATATCAAGGAAATGGATCCTTTTTTTTTTTTTTTTAAATTTTTGGGTCACAACAAGCAATACTTGGGTTATTCCTGTCTCTGCATTCAGGAATTACTCCTGGTGGTGTTGGGGGGACCATATGTGATGCCAGGGAATTGAACCCGGTTCAGTTCAGCCGTGTGCAAGGCAAATGCCCGACCCACTGTACTATTGCTTCGGCTCCAAGGAAATGGATCCTTTTAAGTGTCATATAAATATGTTGTGTATTCACACACACACACACACACACAACATTCACATACACATATAGTGTATATGTGTTTTTTTGGGGCACATACCAGGTGATACTCATGGGTCACTCCTGTCTTTGCATGCAGGAATTACTCCTGGCAGGGCTCGGGACCATATGGGATGTTGTGGAATTGAACCCAGTGGACCGCATACAAGGCAAATGCCCTCCCCTGTCCTCTCCTCTTACCTATGCTGTGATAATTTGAATTAGCTGTTTATTTTTTCACTTAGCTCAGTGAAGCTTGGCTTGTTTCTCTTTCCACTTTGCTGTTTTTGTTTTGGGCCACACCCTGCGCAAGCTGCTAGCCAGCTCAGGGGGGACCCTCTGGGCTGCTGGAGATGGAATCCTGGCCAGCAAGTCAAGGCAAGTGCCCTGCCCACTGTGCTATCTCTCTGTCCCCTGAAGCCAGAGAGATACTTTTAGGTGACTGTCACGTTTGGGGGAGGGGCAGGCTTCAGTAAAAGTGAGTTCAGGGAGGATTTTCCGAAAATCATTAGGTTTTGAAATAAGCTGCTGTAGGCAGTGAGAGTCACAAAGAGACAAAGAAAAGGTTTGTTAGCAAACAGAAACTGGAAACTCGGGAGGGCTGCTTGGGCTTGGAGTGCTTCTCATGCTCCTCATTCGTCACCTTGGCACGCGGGGCCTTGGGGACGGACCTTGGCTGTGCCCTTTAGCACCAAGTGCTGCCTGCCCAAGGCCTCGAGGGCTGCACCCGCCTCACCCACCACCCAGGGCTCCTTACCTTCCTGTGTCGGAGCCGGATGTCCAGTTGACTTTAGTTGCTGCCCAGTTCACAGGGGAGGGACTCATGGAACTTGCTTGCTCTAGCTGGGATGTTATAAAAGATAACATGAGATAAGGGATACCTTGGTATGAGAAAACAGTTCCCTCAGGCTGAAATCTACATTGTCTGAGGATAAACATTTTTTAAAATTTTGGGGCCAGAGCAATAGCCCAGCGGGTAGGGCGTTTGCCTTGCATGTGGCCGCCCTGTGCCAGCCTGGGTTCGATCCCTGGCATCCCATATGGTCCTCTGAGCACCGCCAGAAGTAATTCCTGAGTGCAGAGCCAGGAGTAACCCCTGAGCATCGCCGGGTGTGACCCAAAAAGAAAAAAAAAATTATACCTCCTTGAGATATATAAATTGCAAAGCTGTTCATGATTGGGTTTCAGTTCCAGCACCCATCCTTCTACCAGTGCACCCCTTTCAACACCAATGTCCCCTGATTCCTTCCCTGCTCCCCCCAGCCTGCCTCTATGGCTGGCACTTCTTTTCTCTCTCTCTGAGGATAAAAAATTAAGACATTTGCCTTTTTTTTTTTTTTTGGGTCACACCGGTGACACTCGGGTTATTCCTGGCTCTTCGCTCAGGAATTAATCATGGCGGGTGCTCAATCGTGAAGGGTGCTCAGGAGACCATGTGGCATGCCGCAATCAAACCTGAGTCGTCTTCATGCAAGGCAAATGCCCTACCTGCTATGCTATCACTCAGCTCCTGTGCTATCACTCCGGCTCCAGATTAAGACATATGGGGCGATAGAGATAGTGATAGCACAGCAAGTAGGGCGCTTGCCTTGCATGTGGCTGAACTGGGTTCTATCCACAGCATCTCATATGGTCCCGAGCACCGCCAGGAGTAATTCCTGAGTGCAGAGCCAGGAGTAACCCCTGAGCATTGCCGGGTGGGACCCAAGAAGAAAAAAAAGACATTTTTCTTTTCTTTTTTGGGTCACACCCGGCAATGCTCAGGGGGTTACCCCTGGCTCTGCACTCAGGAATTACTTCTGGAGGTGCTCAGAGGACCATATGGGATGCCGGGGATCGAACCGGGCCAGCATGGGCGCGCCGCGGCAAGGCAAACGCCCTACCCGCTAGGCTATCGCTCCGCCCAAAAAAGACATTTGAAGGCCAGCTAGACCCCAGAACACAGGAGATGACTCATTGATAACATGCAGATTTTAAGATTATCTGATAAGGGGCTAGGAGGATAGTGCAATAGATAGGGCGCGGCCCTTCCCCAGCACCCCATAGACTCCTTTAGTGCAGGGCCAGGAGTAAGCCCTGAGGACCAGCAGATGTATCCCCTAAAAAAAAGAAATAAAATTACCTGTAATAGTAGTCCAGTGGGTAGGGCATTTACCTTGCATGCATCTGACTCTGGTTCGATCCCGGCATCCCATATGGTCGCCCAAGCACCGCCAGGAGTAATTCCTGAGTGGAGACCCATGAATAACCCCTGATCATAGCTGGGTGTGACCCAAAAAAAAAAAATTACCTGTGATAATTTTCTTTTGAGCAATAACTGGAAAGGTCTTTTTGTGTGTGTGTGTGGGGGGGGTCACACTCAGGGATGCTCAGGTGTTACTCCTGGCTCTGCACTCAGGAATTACTCCTGGAGATGCCGAGGATAGAACCCAGGTCAGCCGTGTACCAGATACCAGGTACAGCCTTGTACCCTATGTATACATATGTAATCTGTATACAGAAGAATAGTAATAAGCCAGTCAACAGTGCAGGGAAGGGGCCGGAGTGATAGCCTAGTGGGTAGGGCGTTTGCCTTGCACACGGCCCGGCCTGTGCCGGCCCGGGTTCAATTCCTGGCATCCCATATGGTCCCCCCGAGCACCGCCAGGAGTAATTCCTGACTGCAGAGCCAGGAGAAACCCTGAACATTGCCGGGTGTGACCCAAAAAAGCAACAGTGCAGGGGAAGGGGGCAGAAGAGGTTGCTCAAGGGGTCATGCATGGGTTTTGTCTCCTGGGGGCTGAGTTGCCTGTAGCACTCGAGCAACTCCCAGCACAGAGCTGCGAATAGTCACCCCAACACCCTTAGGTGTGGGTGTTCCACAGTTAGAATGGGGTCTTTCTGTTCATGTGGTTAAGAAGGTGGTGATTTTTTTTTTCTATTTTTGGGTCACACCCAGCAATCCTTAGGAGTTGCTCCTGGCTCTGCACTCGGGAATTACTCCTGGTGGTGCTCCAGGCTGTATGGGATGTGATGGGTTGAACCCAGGTTGGCCGTATGCAAGGCAAAAGCCCTGCCTGCTGCACTACATCTCTCTCTTTGCTTTATTTTCACTTCATCGTTTAGATGGTGCATGGACGTGCTTCAGCTTAAAACTTCCTTTTTTATTTTTTCTTCCCCCTTTCCTTAGGTCAGATTGACATAAAACAGTTGATAGCAAAAAAAGATGAAGTTGACTGCAGAGGCAGAGGTAAGTAACCCTCTCTTCCAGAAACAGGCAGATAGAGGTTTAGTATAACGAGGACTTTTTCAGGGACAGAGACGTTGTACAGCGGGAAGGGTGCTTGTCTTGCACATGGCTGGCCCAGGTTTGATCCCCAACACTGCACTGGGCACCGTGAGCACCACCAGGAGTCAGCCCTCAGTGCACAACCTGGACCATATGGGAAGCCCCGGATCGAACCTGGGCCTGCCACGCTCAAGGCAGGTGCCTTGCACACTGTACTGTTGCTCCAGCAAGAGCCCACGCTGTTTGAAAAGGCATTACTCACTGTTATACTCATTCACAGAGCATGTGTGTATTCCCGTGAATTCTCTGGGCCTCCAGTTCCCTTTCGCCTCTGTGTTTCTGTTTTTGGACCACACTCAGTGATGCTCAGGGCTTCCCTCCTGGCTTTGCTCAGCGATCACCCTGGCAACTGTGTGGGTTGGCAAGGATTGAACCCAGGTCGGCCCCGTAGAAAGACAAGTGCCCTCCCTGCTATCCTGTTGCCTCAGCCACCTAAGTGTCCTTGGGATTCGGTTCTTGCTGGAGGCAGAGTACCACTAGCATGTTGTTCTGCTTCTCTTTCAAATTCCAGAAGCTGAAGCCCTTCTTTATGAAGGAGGTTGGCAGCCACTTTGATGATTTTGTCAACAACCTCATTGAGAAGTCGGCGAAGCTGGACAGTGGGGACGGCACCCTCACCACCTTCTCGGCGCCGGCGTGAAGAAGAACCACCGAGCTCAGTGAGTGCTTCCAAGGCCCAGCCCTGTTCCAGGAAGCTCGGACTGTGTGCAGGAAGGAGTGCCCTGCATTGTTCCCTCCCAAACTCCCCCACCCCCAGCCTGCTCACTGCTCTCTGCACTGGGCAAGCGAGCCGTGCTTCATCCTTAATGAAATCACTGAGTCATCACCTGCCAGATGCTGTCCTGGGAGCCAGTAGTCCTATTAGGTGAACCTCGCAACTGACTGTTCTGGCTAGGGGGTTGCAGTGCATAGCAGCTGGAAGTCCTGGGTGGCACGGTGAGGTTTGAATTTCAAGCCCAGCTCCTGAACCTCAGTGGTCACCTTGTCATGAAGCTTCCGTGGTGTTACCACTCTTGTGCTGTGTGGGCCTGAGAGATAGGGCAGTGGGTTAAGGCCCTTACCTTACATATGGCCAGCCCAGGCTTGATCCCCGCAGTACCCCATATGGTCCACCAGGAGGGATTCCCTGAGCGCAGAGCCAGGAGGAAGCCCTGAGCCCTGTTGGGTGCGGTCCCCAAATCCAAAACCAAACCTGAACAAAATAAACACATATGAAACCAGGCTTCTCCGCACCCGATCCTGCGCCATTAAATGTTAATTAGCATGAAACTCAACCCTGAGCTAACGCTTCTCAGTGTACTACAAGCGCTTACGCTCAATTGGAATTATTCTGTTGGAATTATTATTTTTTGCTCTCTGCAGAGACCTTCGAGCACCCCCAGAACAAGGAAAGGTTTTTGTCTTAAGGAGATCTCTCCTAGAGTGAGTATTTTCTTTCTGCTCTTGTCTCTCGTTCATGACTCTCGCTGGCCCGGTGCTCACTGCTTGATCGCTGACTTGAGCAGTTTGTCTGCTGACCCTCAGTGTCAACACTTTATTTGTGTCTGCTCCACTTTTCTGGGTTTGTTTGCTTCTTTCTGATTTTTCGGCTCTTAACCTAGTTTCAGAGGAAAGGCTAAGTGATCAGAATGCTACTGTTTCCCTGGTGATCCCAGGCACTGAGCTGTGGAATTCTGCTCCACAAATACGTGGAAATAAAACTTTCTAATTGGGGGCGGGCCCAAGCCATAGTGCAGCAGGGATGGCACTTGCCTTGCATGTGGCCCACCGAGGTTTGATCCTTGCTGATACACCACCTGGAGTGATCCCTGAGCACAGCAGGGTGTGGCCCATAAACACACAAAAATGGAAATAAAGCAATTTTTAAAGTATGATTAAGGGGTCTGGAGAGATTAGCACAGTGGGGAGGGTACTTGCCTTGTATTGGTGACTGAGCTTGATCTGTGGAACCCTATGGTGGTCCCTCCAAGGCCACCAGGAGTAATTCCTGAGTGCAGCTCCGAGAGTAATTACTGAACTCTGCCGTGTGTGGCCCAGAACCCCCCACCCCTAAAAACAAACAAAAAAGATTAAGATGGGGCTAGAGTAATAGCACAGTGGGGAGGGTGCTTGCCTTGCTTGCGGCTGATCCCTGGTATCCCGTATGGTCCCTGCACCCACCAGGAGTGAGCCCTGAGTGAAGAGCTGGGAGTTAGCCCTGTACACTTCTGGGTGTGGCCCCAAAACAAAAAATTAAAGAACTGTCATTAAGATTTTTGATAGAATTGTACTATGAGAAAGATAAAGCAGGTTTTAATTAAAATTTTTGTGACCAGGGGCCAGAATGATAGCACAATGGGCAGGGCGCTTGCCTTGCATGCAGCCGACCTGGGTTTGATCCCCGGCATCCCATATGGTCCCCCGAGCACTGCCTGGAGTAATTCCTGAGTGCAGAGCCAGGAGTAACCCCCTGAGCATTGCTGGTTGTCACACACAAAAAAAAATTGTAGCCAACTATAAAACCTTTTTGTTTTTTGCTCTTTTGTTTGTTTGATATTTGAGGCGGGGAAATACCCAGAAATCTTTCCAGGAGAAGCTGGCTTCAGGCATTAACGCTTGTCATCCTGTACACACAGTATGCTCTAGCTTACAGATCTCTCCCTCTGCCCCCTCTTACTTTGTCTCTCCTCTCTGTCTCTCCCTCTCACTCTCTTCCTCTCTTGCACTCTCCCTGTTGCTCTTGCACTCCATCTCTCCCTTTTATACTATTCTAAAAGCCTGGAGTCCTCCATATGTTGAGAAGTAGCCTGTCTTCACCAAATATAAAGATCAGTCAGAATGGGGAGTGAAAGTATGTGCCTAAAAGATCTAAGTTTATAGACATTTGCAGTGCTAGTTGCTCACCCTCAGCCCTGGAGAAATGCATGTACATGAATTTCTCATCTTGGCCTTCCCATGTGGTGCTCAGACCTGGAGCCAGCAGAGGCCCCTCTGGGCATGCGTGACCTTTACCTACCTAGGAGATGCCACTTCGGGTTCTCCCGGAATCTCTCCCCTTGGGTGTCAGCCTTGTCCAGGTGCTTGTTGGCGGGCGGCTGGTATGGAGGACGCAGTGAAGGGCAGTGGGTGACAGCGATGTTTGACTCCGTCCACAGCGAGCTGCTGGAGGTGGACCACATACGCACCATTTACCACATGTTCATCGCCCTGCTCATCCTCTTCATCCTCAGCACACTGGCTGTGGATTACATTGATCAGGGAAGGTAAGACCAGATGGGGACGGGGGCATCCAACTGGGCCCCGGACAGAGGGGGACAAGGGTAGCAGCTCTCAGCGCATTCATGTTCCAAAGCAATGGGTGGTTCAGTTCTGTTTGCGCCAGAAAAATCCATGGCAGCTGGTTTGAGAGTGTGGTTCTCCCCATTGCGCCTTGGAAGCCCAACTAAAAAGAGAGCAACATGTCTCATAAACTCTTATTTTCCCAGTGGTCTGTTTTAATAGATTATAATAGATCATTTTTGGGTAATTTCTCTCAGTGGAGGAACTCTGCATATAAGATTTATCCATTTTGTTTGTTGGAGTAGCACCTGGCAATGCTCAGGGCTTCCTCCTGGCTCTGCACTCAGGAATCACTCCTGGTGGTGCCCAGGGGACCAAATGAGATGCCGCTGGATTGAACCCAGGTCAGCTGTGTGCAAGGCAAAGACCCCCCAACCCCGCTGTACTGTAGCTCCAGTTCCCTGATTTATCCACTTCTTCTATTATGGTATTTATTTTGGATTGTTACTAAAAACAGCCTATTGGGATTTAAGGCTTAGGAAACTATGGGGCTGGAATAGTACAGTAGGAGGGTAGTAACATGCTGTCGTTTCTCTCCCTGTGCTCTCTGCCGCCACACCAGGCTGGTGCTAGAGTTCAGCATGATGACCTTTGCCTTCACCAAGTCCTCTGTTGCACTGTGGACGTGGTGGGCCATGTTCCTGAGCACACCTCACGGTCCCCTACTTCCTCCTGCACCAGTGGGCCAAGGGCTACAAGACAAGCTCGCACCCAGTCCTCTCCGCTCTGTCATCTTCGGCCTGCTCTTCATGGCCTTCCAGATCGGTGGGCTGGGCTTCGTGCCGCCTACATTGTCCTCCAGTACACGTCCACGCCGGGCACCCGTGGTGTCATCATCATCGAGCAGGTGAGGGTCTGGGCGCCATCCTGCACAGTGCTGGGTGGAGTTCAGATCAGAATGTGGGGGTAAAGAGGGTCTAAGCGCAGCGGGAGGGCGCTCACCTTGCAGGTGGTGAATGGGTTGCAGTCCCTTGCACCCTGAGCCCTGCCAGGGGTGATTCCTGAGTGCAGAGCCAGGAGCAGCACTGAGCCCCGCCAGGAGTGTCTCAGAGACAAACCCACCAGAAGAAGTAAATTCAGGGCTGGAGCATTAGGACAGCGGGGAGGGCACTTGCCATGCTTGCCACATGGTTCCCCAAGCACCTCCGGTGTGATCCCTGAGCACAAAGCTAGGAGTAACTCCGAGTATTGCTGGGTGTGCTCCTACCCCGAATTAAAACCAAATAAAAGGAGAGAAGATGGGTGCACAGGATTTGCTTTTAGGAGCCCCAGGTTCTATCCCCTGGGTGCCCCTAGGAGTGACCTTCAGGCACCCAGCCAAGAGTAACCCCTTAGTATTGCCACTAAGTATAAACCCCAAAATCAGAACAAACAGAAAAGTTTGTTCATGTTGGAATATGCCTGTAATAATGGTACTTTTAGATGCAAAATAACTTTTTAGGGGGTGGGGCACACACCTGGTAGTGCTCAGGGCTCACCCCTGGCTCTGTGCTCAGTGTCTGTCATGGAAGGCTTGGGACCATATGGGGTGCTTGAGGATAGAACCAAGTCAACCATAAGACAAGTGCCTTCCCTGCTGCTCTATTGCTCTGGCCCCAGATGCAAAATAACTTGAGTCACAGCTTGTTTTTTAGAACCAGCAACCAGTTTGACTTTATCCCCTCAGAATGCATTTTGTTTGTTTGTTTGTTTCTTTTTTAAGCGTCACACCTAGCCATGCTCAGGGTTTCCTCCTGGTTCTGCACTCAGGAATTCCTCCTGGTGGTGCTCGTGATTGAACCCAGGTTCACCACATACAAGGCAAATGCCCTACCTGCTGTACTATCACTCCGGCCCTGTCAGAGTGCATTTATTTTTATTGATGTAGGCAACCCTCATCATTCTTGGTGTGACTTTTGCTTTTGGCAACAGCGATTAAAGAAACAACAACTCATACTGACTACCCACCTTCTGTAGATCCGCTTTGTGATGAAGGCCCACTCACTGGTCAGGGAGACCGTGCCGCGGGTGGTGAATGCAGCCAAGGCGAAATCAGGTATGAAGGCCACGAAGCCAGGGCACCCTTGTTCAGGACCTCAGCTTGCAGAGCGTGCTGGGATACCATTCTGCTCTGTACATTCCGAGAGGGGTTGGCTGGGGGGCCGGTTAAGGGAGTGGGACCCATTAACCCAACAAGTCTTGGACCCAGGGGTGGAACCAGGGTCAGCTGTGTGCAAGGCCAGTGCACACACAAAGCCTCTCTTCTATAAATAAAACCAGAGGCGAGGACCCGAGCAACAGTACAGCGGGAAGGCTCTTGCCTTGCACATAACCAACCCAGGTTCCATCCTCGGGCGACTCATAGGGTCCCCCAGGAACTGCCAGGAGTAATTTCTGAGTGCAGAGCCAGGAGTCAGCCCTGAGCACAGCCATATATGACCCAAATCAAATAGCAGGAAAAGAGCAGTGTTCGGGAGACAGTGGGACAGGATGTCCTGGGCACAAGGGAGTTTACTCCATTCCTCTCTGGGGTTCCGCCTCCCACCTTCCATTTGAGGCACCCCGTGGTTCTCAGAGGTGCTTCCCTCCTGCAGACACTGTCCCAATGCCCACTGTCGGCCAGTACCTGTACTTCCTGTTCGCACCCACCCTCATCTACCGGGACAACTATCCCAGGTAGGGACAGCCGCTTGGTGGGGACCACGGCGGGCAGGACCTGCTCTCCCATTCACTGGAGGTGACGGGAAATTGACCCTTCAAGATCTGTCACCCTGGCTAGAACAAGCCACACAGCAGTGGCATGCCCTGGAGTGGGCAGGGGTGCCGGGAAGGGCTCCCCCTCAGACACCCATTCTTGCTTCTTCCTTGTAGGACTCCCTCCATCCGCTGGGGCTATGTGGCCATGCAGTTTGCTCCAGGTGCGCCCTCCCCGGCCTGCCTGAGGTTGGTGGCCGGGCAGGGGTGGGGGCTCTTGTCCTTGCATGGGCTGAAAGCAGGTGTCCCAGCATCTCCCTAAGGCCCCTCTGACCTTTCCCACTCCAGCAGGGGCTTGTTGGTCTCATTGGCAACTAAGGTGATTTCTTGACCTTGAAAGTTCATCCAGGGGCTGGAGTGGCTAGTCCAGTGGGTGGGGCGTTTGCCTTGCATGCAGCTGATCCGGGTTCGCCTCCCCGGCATCCCATATGGTCCCCTGAGCACTTCCAGGAGTAATTCCTGAGTGCAGAGCCAGGAGTAACACCTGAGCATCGCCGGGTGTGACCCAAAGAAAGCAAAACAAAAAAAAAAAAAAGAAAAGTTCATCCAAGGGGCTAGAGAGATAGTGCAGTGGGCTTGTGCTGCAGGTGACTGACTTGGGTTTGGTTCCTGGAACCCCATCAGGTCCCCCAAGTTCTGCCAGGAGTGATCCCTGAGCAGAGAACTAGGAGTGATCCCAAATCAAAATTCACCGTACACTGTTCTAGTCAGTAATTGTTATTATCATCCGCCCTCATTTCTGCCTTCCAGATATTTGCCTCCTCATGCGTGTGTGTGTGTGTGTGGGTGTGTACAAGACGCTGCATGCGATGCGCCGTGCCTTCCACACTCCCTGTCAAGCCTTCCTGTTTTTTTTTCACTGTTGGGTGCATGCGTGTCTCTGTGTAAGAGAGAGAGAGACAGACAAACAGACAGACAGACAGAGAACCCCCCCTCCAGACTCCCTGTGATGTTCTCTTGGCTACGCTCCAGGTTTTCGCTGCTTCTTTTACATGTACTACATCTTCGAAAGGCTCTGCACGCCCCTGTTCCGAACATCAGAGAGGAGCCCTTCAGTGCCCGTGGTCCTGGTGCTGTGTATATTCAACTCCATCCTGCCAGGTAAGGTCTGGCCATCCATACAGCCAGAGGGTCTCCCTTGCCCCACTCCATCTCTTTCATTTTTTGGGGGTCACACCCGGTGGTGCTCAGGGATCCAGCCCAGGTCTGCCATGTGCAAGTGTTTCTTTGCTGTCCTGACTCTCCGGCCTCATCTCTTGAGAACCTAACACCTGTACTGTGCTGGGGACAGAGGACATGTCCCCCCAGGTGACATCAGCGTCATCCGCCTTCTGCTTTGTGGCCAGCTCCCCAGTTTCCTCTTTCCTTCCACTTTGCTCTTCAGTCTCGTCTGTCTTGCTTTCTCTCCTCTCTCTCTCCCAAGATTCTGTGTTGACCCTCTCCTGCTTCTTCCCCCACGCTTAGATCAACCCTCCAGAGTTAGATCCCAGATTAACTCTCTTCTCCCTGGCTGTATATTCCCAGTGTACAAGAATCTGTCTGCTGGGACTGGAGCAACAGTAAGCAGGGGAGGGCACTTGCCTTGCAAGTGACCAACCCAGGTTCAATTCCTAGCATCCCCTGTGGTCCCCAGAGTACCTCCAGGAATGATCTCTGAGTGCAGAGCCAGGAGTAACCCCTGGAGCATTGCTGAGTGACCCAAAAAAAAAAAAAAAAAAAAAAAGTCTGTCTGCTGTTTCTGACTGTGGGATGAGCAAGGGGGTAGTCAGGGAAGCAGACACTTAGGCCTGGAGCTATGTTGCTCTGGGGTGCAGGGCATCTGCAGTGCTGGGGAGCTGCTTTTCACCCTAAAGATGCCCTTAGCCTTGGTCCTGAAAAGACAGGGGTATCTCTGGTGGAATGGCAGATGGCGGGGGGCCAGCGGTCACCACCGGGGTGGAGTCAGAGGACAGTTAACTAAGGGACAGCTATGGGCTCTGAGGCTGTATTGTTTTGTTTTCGAGGATGATGGGGGGGTGTCTTGTCATTCCTATTTAGCAACATAGTGACTGTAATTCTGGCACCAATTATCAGTCCTCAACCCCCTTTGCTGGGATACTGAGAGTTGCCAAGCGTCCCCCTGGAAAGTGGGGCAGGAGTAGAGTGTCCCCCAGTTTTAAACAACTGCCTTAGAGGAACACACAGGGGTCAGGTTTGAAAGAAAACTGATCTCTGGCCAGAGTTTGACCAGCTCTCTCCTGGTCAGTGACAAAAGGCCTGAGACTGGACAGGGTAAAGGCACATGTGAGCCCTGAGCACTGCCCGATGTGACCCCCCTTCCGAAAACAAAATGTTAAAAAGATAAAGAACCCTCTGTCTTGCACTCAGCCAACCCGGGTTCAATCCCCGCATTCCATAGGGTCCCCCGAGCACCACCTAGAGTGATTCCTGAGTGCAGAGCCAGGAGTAGTTCCTGAGCATTGCTGGGTGTGGCCCCCTCAAAAAAAAAAAATCAAACCCCAAACAAACACAGTGTCCATGTCCTGCTGTCCTTCTGCTCTTCC
>JAJIBD010011281.1:0-69773 GCA_021461705.1 Cryptotis parvus
TTTAAAAATATAGAAAATAGCAACTGATGTATAATGATTTATAAATAACACACATACCTTACGTATATATGTATGTATGTATATATGAATGTATATATGTTTGTGTACCTTAACACAAACATATATGCTGTGGAAGTTATTTTAATGATGATTAAAAGGTATATAACCATTCTGAATGTATTATTCATGCTAAATTGTTACATAAGGAACATATCATCTGATCAAAAGCCCTAAGCACAGCAGGCTGTTTTCCCCAAACAAATAAATGAACAAACTAACAAACAAATAAAAAAGAGACAGAAGAGACAGAAGATGTTTTAAGGTTTATTTTTTGCATTAGATATTTTCATCTATTAAATTTTATATTTTGGGGGCTGGAGCTATAGTCCAGTGGGTAGGGCATTTGCCTTGCACTGGCCAGCCCCATGCCGCCGGGTTCGATCCCCTGCATCCCTTATGGTCCCCAGAGCACCGCCGGGAGTAATTCCTGAGTGCAGAGCCAGGGAGAAACCCCTGATCATCTCCTGGTGTGACCCAAAAAGAAAAAAATAATAAATTTTATATTTTGGCAATAAAGTTTCAAAATACATTTTAAATTTGGTTTTTGTAGTTTGGGCCACACCTGGTGATGCTCAAGGGTTACTCCTGGCTCTGCAATCAGAAATTACTACTGCAGTGCTCGGGAGACCACATAGAATACTGGGAATTGAACTCCTGTTGGCCGGTTACACAAATGATGTACCCTCTGTACTATTTCTCTAGCCCGTCAAGATACATTTTAATACACTGCAACAACAGATTTGGATCCCGGAAGGTGGAAGGGTTCACTGTAAGAAGGAAATTTCATTTTATGATTCAAGCCAGTTGAAGAATAATTGCAGTATGATTTTATGGAGGACAATAAACATCCAACATTACCAAGTGCAGTTTAACTAGTCATAAAGGGTTTCTTAAAACACTAAGATAGGCTTCTAAGACTTGCTTTGGGGAAGTAGAGGGTTACAAGTATGCATCCATTTGAAGATGGGAAGGGACTGCTCGTGATTAAGGATCCTGTACATCCTAATATTAGAAGGTTTTAGAGCCATAGGTGTAGTCCAATATATGGCACAATTTTATGGTGCAAACTTTACTGTATGTCAAAGGGGTGTTAGCAGCACTGTCCATTGATTTAATTTGAATGGGACCAGATTCTATCTCTTCTTGCTCTTTTCTATGTCTATTTATCAAAATCTTAGTAAACATTGGCTTCAATGAATGATGAATTTTCATCTCTTCCACCCCCAGTCCTACCTCAACA
Source organism: Cryptotis parvus (assembly GCA_021461705.1). NCBI lineage: Eukaryota > Metazoa > Chordata > Mammalia > Eulipotyphla > Soricidae > Cryptotis > Cryptotis parvus. The sequence continues at coordinate 1,301 of JAJIBD010011281.1, forward strand.
CAAATACAAACACTTTTTTGCAGCCGTGGGATGTGGATTGTTGCTGTATCTCTAAAGTCCCACAGTTTCATCATCTAGGCTTATTCAAATATCAAGAAACACAACTCAATTTATCAGGATTATTAAAACACCAGTGCATGTGACATTAGTGCAATAAAAATAGTTTTAGTGAATAGCAACATAACATTTCAGTTTCTCATTAATCCATTTGATTTATTTTCTTCAGGAAAAGATTATGAACAAGTCTGTGTCACAATGGATAGTTTTGCTTGTGGTTGAATGACCTTCCATTGTTGGAGCTGAACCAACCCAACCCCACCCAAGCCAAATGAAAATCTAAAACTTTATATTATGAGTTTTAATATAATCATTTAAGAAATTTTAACAGTTTAAGCAATCACCATGCTAATTTTACTCTTTATAATAATAATGTCACCATTAGTATTTTGCTTTTCATCATTATTGTTTATTTCTCTTTGTAATGTATTGGATCTGTAATTTATTGACTTTAATCCTAAATTTATTTTTGAATTTATTCTGAATATATTCCTTTAATGAATTTAATCTGTAATTTATTGAATCATTTATTTTTTTTAGAGGAGGGCGTGATACTTCCTGGTGGTGCTCAGGGCTTTCTCCTGGCTCTGTGATCATGGATTGGTCCTGGTTCTATGGTCATGAGCTGGTGTTGCTGGGGGGTGGGAGGGAGTCAGATATAGTTCTGCGGCTTAAAATAATGTCTGTGGCATTTGAGGCAAGTGCCTGTACTATATTCTCTAATAACTATCTCTATTCTCTAATAACTATCTCTACTCTAAAAAGATTAATCTTTATTTCATATCTGGAGATCCAGAGACTTACAGACATAGGGCAGAGCTGCTATTTGCTCTCCCTGTGCCCAGCCACTCACGAGGCACCCGGGAGGGATGGCGGGTTCTAGCCCTGGCCCGCCACCCCAGCAGAGCCGCACAACAAGCCAGATGACCCCCCCACTCCATTGGGCCGCCATTTCCCACATCCAGACTTCCCTCTCATCAGAACTCCACCCAGCGACAGCCTATCACAGCCTGTCTTGCACAGTCGCAAGCAGCCGTGCAGTTCATCTATAAATGCTAGAGTTGACTCCAAGGGTATGCCACCTACACACAAGCCTGGCAAGCTGCCTGTGTTGTATTTGATATGCCAAATACCAGTAACAATTATATTATTTCATTCCCATGACCTAATATAATGGTTTAAGGCTCTTTATGTTCCTGGAGCAAGCAGATGCCCTTGGGCTCTACTAGCATGAGACAGGACATATGGAGATACTACTGGTGCCTGCTCAAGCAAATAGATGATCAACGGGAGGATAGCTCTAGTGGATAGTGATAGTTCATATCTGGAGAATATTGCTGCTTTTTCTGCTATAAGCCCTGCCTTATTGACTTCTTTATGTACCATTCAAAACAGTTTTTTAAAATTTTTCCATGTAAAGTTTCTCAGTCTTTCCTTTAAATGCCTGGACCTGCTAAAATTAAGTCATTCATATATAAGTAGAAGAGATATTTTTTTACTCAGGGTTTGCTCCTAGCAATGCTAGGGAGCCTTCAGGGGAACCGTAGACCAAAAGTGTTTAGCCTGTGCAAAGGCAAGCATACTACCCACTGTACTCTCTCTCTCTGGTCCTGAAAACTCTTTTATTTATCTAAAAATATTTCCCAATAGCTATAAAAAATAAAATTATCATATAAAATACTCTAACACTGATTCAAAGTTTAAAATGCTTTTACAAAGAGAACAAAAGAGATCAAATTCTTTTCAAATAAATAAGAAAATTACCATGTGAAAACATGGCATTGCATTGATTAAAGTGAATTTATTCAATTAGGAACTATTGGAAGAGCCCACAGGAAACATTAACAAAGTTGGGTTCTTTATCTTAAATAGTATCCTATATTGGATTTCCAATTAAATATATATCTTAAAATTATCATTATTGTGTTAGGAACACTTGAGATCTAGCCACTTAAAGTTTAAGAGTATAATACATTATTATTGACACTAGATACAATGTTATAAAACAAATCTGTAGAGCTTATTCATCTTGCTTAAGTGAAACTGTCCTTGTTGATTAATACCTCCCTATTTTCCAATCTTCCTAGCCCAGGGCAACCATCATTCCACTCTTTGATTTTATGAATCTATTTTAGATTCCTCATCTAAGTAGAATAATGTTGTGCTTGCTTTTCTGAGAGACTGCCTTATTTCACTTAGTATAAAGTCTTAAGAATGTACTCATGTTACTCATTTCATATTTTCCCCCTTTTCCAAAGCCTGAGTTACTATTTCCTTTAGTATTATTATTCCATATTTTGATTAAACTTTCATGCATTGATGGAAAGTATTTTTTTACCACATCTATTCTTTTGTAAATAGGACTGTGATGTACATGTTCTATAAAGGATACCAATTATTTTGAAAATGTCATTTCAATTATGCATCATATGATAATACTATTTTTAATTTTTGATAAACTTCTGTACTATTTTTCCATAGTGCCTGCACTCTTTTACGTTCCTCCCAGCTATGTACTATGGTTTCAGTTTCTCCATATCCTCACTATACATGCTTGGTAGTTTTTTTTATAATACTCATTCACTGTATCACTGTCTTCCCGTTCATCATCGATTTGCTCGAGCGGGCCCCAGTAACATGTCCTTTCTCAAGCTAGTAGAGCCCAAGGGCATCTGCTTGCTCCAGGAACATAAAGAGCCTCAATATATTCCGGAATGAGGTCTATAATTGTTACTGGTATTTGGCATATCAAATAGAACACGGGTAGCTTGCCAGGCTCTGCCATGCAGGTAGCATACTCTTGTAGTCATCTCTAAGTCCAGCATTTATTGATGAACCGGCCGCGTGAACCGGGCTGTGATAGGCTGGTCACAGCCCAGTCCGAATTTAGACCATACAAAAGAGCCTAAGTCTCCCACCAAAGAGAGAGGATCTCACCCGAGCTGAGTCCTACCCAGAAGAAGGAGCAAAAGGCCAAAGAGCAAAAAGCCAAAAGCCAAAAGCTAAAAGGCCCAAAAGGCATTGCTAATCATAATTCACAATGGTAATAAGTTCAAGGAATTTCTAATAGTTTGACATCAGTATTTATTCCATTTTTCCAAATTTTATTATTTATGATTTCTTACTTAGGTAATTCCTTTGTTCTTTTTTTTTTTTTGGGTCACACCCGGCAATGCTAAGGGGTTACTCCTGGCTCTGCACTCAGGAAGGTAATTCCTTTGTTCAAGTCACTAGCCTTTCTGTACATTAACTCTCTGTTTTAGTTCTGACCTCATTGGTGCTAGCATTAGTCTTCCTGTACTCCTGCTCTTTCTCATTTAACTTGTACTTCTCATATTTATAGTCTAACATTTTTGTTAGTTTTGACTTTATGATTGGATTTTTAACTTGTTTTATACTACAGGGTGAGGTAGTTAAAACAGAGAACCATCAATGAGCTCATGATTTCCAGGGCATAAACAGCTCAGCTTGCTGTCTTTCACATAAGCCATTTCTATGGAACTCAAATGTAACCAGGAGGCTCATGTTCAGATGGTGAGAAGTAGAGCCCCCTGAGCTGCAGAAGCTTGAGTTAGAATGATCCAGCTGAACCACACTTAGAGAAGTAACAATAAGCTTCACACTAACATAATTTTGGTTGTATTTATGATATTACAGTCATCATCTTACTCTGACTATAGTCATTAAAATATTTAATTAAAAATGCTTATTACTTGCTGTATTTCTTATTTTAATTTTTTTATTATACCACCTTCGATATACAATTACAAAAATGTTCATGATTGGGTCTTAGTTATACACTGCTCTAGCACACAGCCCTCCACCACTTGGCCCTTATTTCCCTCCCACTTCCCCCCAGCCTGCCCCTAGAGCAGGCTCTTTTCTTTCTTTCTCTCTCTCTCTTCTCTCTCTCTCTCTCTCTCTCTCTCTCCTCTTATACATTTTGTTTGCCCTACAAACATTTAGGGATTATCATGCTCAGTTCTAGTCTGGCTGGTGTTACCATTACCACAATTAGTAGAACACTGATATATATTTATATCCCATTAATGAATGAAGTCATTCTACAACTGGCCTTTTCCTTCTGACTAATTTCACACAGCATGGTAGTCTCCATGACCATCCATTTTCAAGTAGATTTCATGACTTCATCTTTTCTCTAAGCTGCATAGAATTTCATTGTGTAGATGTACCATAGTTTCCTTAGCCAGTCTTCTGTTCTTGGGCATTTAAGTTTTTTCCAGATTCTGGCTATCATGAGTAGAGCTGCAACAAACACAGAAGTGCGAATAGAGTTTCTGCAGTGTGTTTTTGGATCTCCATGGTATATTCTCAGGAATGGTATTGCTGGGTCATATGGGAGCTCAATAACTAATTTTTGTATTTATTAGTTTTGAATTAATGAAACCATATTTCATGTTTGTTTTATTAGTAAACTTATATAATATGCAGAATTTAGTTCCAGAATAAACATAGCTAAATTATGAACCAGTTAACTAGATAAGCAGTACACTTAACTAGTTAACTTGTTTGCTAGTTTAGGCATTCTGAGACCATCCCATTGAATTCCTAAAAGCACCCTCTATACCAGTTTTTTTGCACAAAATAAGAAGCTCACTAGAATTTCCTGCCTTTCACTTATTCTAATGCAACACCTAGGAAGTTGGTACTTACAAGTGCTCATCCTGTCAAACTTATGCAAAAAGAAGATGAGGGGGGGATTTATATCACAGGATCTTTGGGTTTCCATTTAAGTATTTCCATATCTACAGCAAAGGGGAATGGTCTATTATCAATATATAGGTAGATTGACCTCTTCTGTCTATGTAAGCAGACTTCCCAAGACTCATCTCTCTTCTTTATTCATTTAAATAATTGGCAAGTGGCACAGCTGTTAACAGAAGGCTGAGGCTTATTTATGTCTCTCTTAGTCTATAAAGACAAAAGTGAAGACAGATGAGAGCAGATCAAGATGTATTTTGTTCTAAAATCTCTCCAGAGAAATCTAAGACTTCCCTCCCTTTATGTTCATATTTCATTCTGTAAAGCAGTAATGAAGGCACTAATTAGTTGTATAGTGACATGAAATTCCTTGAATATTTCAAGATTTGGTTTTACAAATACTTCTCTTGTATGTTTCCTGTTGTTCTTCCTAAATTGTATCCATGAGATGTAAGAGAACAAAGAAAACAACAACAATATTCTGTACCATTTTTATCAGCTTTAATATATGTCTAACAGCTCAACGTGGCTTAAAATTCACTGTAGTCAGACAAACACTAAATTGGCAAAACACCAAGTAGAAACAAAATGCTGCAGACTACAATAAAGCTCAAAGATGAAAAGTTCACAACTTTTTGATAGCTATCTTAGTTAGAATATTTATGTTCTCATTAGCATACTGTAATGCTGAGTGCAGAAAGTGATATGACACAGTGTTCTCTAAGGATCAGTACCATATCTGGGATTTAAGAAGCTCTGATTTCTTGCTTGTTTAACCTGCATTGAATACATCATTAATTTCTTGAGAATCGCTGATTTCATTCAAACTATATATTCAAAAAACTTAGTGAAGTTTCTTCTATTTGATACTTGTGATGCAAATTTAATAGCAGATTAACGTCTTTAAGACACAGGTAGATTGCATAATTAACAAAATTTATTTTAAGAGATTGGATATATGGATATAATCAAATATTAGGAATCCTGATATGAAATAAACATAAGCACTCATATCTAAGTGTAATTTTTTAGAATATCTTAGGATTTTGCTTATCACATGACCATTTTGAACATTATTATTTAGTGGCCAAAAAGTATTTTAAAATTATTTAAAAGCAAAAATGAGTATGACCTTTAAATTCTATAATCTAAATCAGTATTATTGCACATTATGCTTCTAAAGATTTATAAACATATTGAAAATCCTTAAAAGAACAATCTGGGTATGTTTTAATAATTGTGTAAAATGGTCAGCTTGAAAAAAATGGAAGGCTTAACATGATGGAAGTCCTGTTATTTGAGGAAAGCATGAATCAAATGGCCACTTGCTTGGAAATATAAGTACTGAGTGGTGGCTTGTATAATATCTTCTTATATATAACTTTATTTTATTTTTTTATACCATGCATGGCATTGCTCAGGATGTATTCCTGAGTTTGCACTCAGGAATGACTCGGGTGAAGGGTTTTGTATGATGGTGGTTATCTAACCCAGTTGGCTGTGCACAAGGCAAGTACCTAATCACTTAATTCTGGTCCTCTACATAAAAATTTCAGAATTTATTTTTATTTTAGTTCCTTTATATAATGTAAATTTAGTGCTGTGTAAAGGAAATGTTACAATAAAATACATAAGAAAACAAGGAGAAGTTTGTTCATAAACAATCTTAAATATGATCAACAAAAATTGTTTTGCCTTCATATTAATTTATGAAATTTATCACATGCAATTTTAGAATTCTCAAAAAGTCCTGTAAAGCTTCCAATTTTGCAAATGTTCCTATTATGTTTGTTGACATGGAATCAGGGACGAAGAAGATGTGACAGACACATCATTTTTTATACAAGTAGGTTTTATAAGATATGGGGTATTAGGAAACAAGTATAAAACCTAACTCAAATTTCTGTAAGATGCAGATGATGTGACTCTATGTAGTGGTTTGTAAGTCTACTGAGAGACTTACATACTGTGTTTGTAAGAACATGTATTTATGATACAATTACAACTGTGCCCTACAATGCTCTCTTTCTCTTCCCATCTCTTAGCAGTCTCTCTTCTGTAGAGATTTTTGTTTTTGTTTTTCCTTAGGAACATTTTCTAATTGTGGCAAAGAGGCTATCTTGATGTTTATACTAACTTTTAATGTCTACGGGACTTGCGGTCTTAGACTAATGAGGGATTCTTCCATTTAATATCTTCCTGTTTCCTCTAACATGTTTCTTAATAGCATTTCAATCTTATGATGCAGACAATAGTGAAATAAGAATAACTTCAGTGATAACACAGCATGTAGGGCGTTTGCCTTGAACACGGCCGGCCAGGGTTCAATCCCGGCATCCCATATGGTCTCCCAAGCACTGCCAGGAGTAATTCCTGAGCAAAGAGCCAGGAATATCCCCTGAGCATCACAGGGTGTGACCCAAAAAACAAAACAAAACAAAATGACTTCAGTAATTTCATGCTGTGGGAGAATTAACTATTTTTAAGATTTATAATAAATTGTTAGACATGCAATTAGAAAGTTATTTAATATTGAATTTCAATCATACAGTGTTCTATCACCCATCCTCTACCAGTGCACCTTTCCCAACACCAGTCCCAGAGTCCCTCCTCCCCTGACTCCCACCCAGCCTATCTCTATGGCAGACGCTTTTCTTCTCTGTCTCACTGTCTCTGTCTCTCTCTCCATTCTTTTGCACATTGTGGCTTGCAATATATCCATTTAGGGTTATCACACTTATTCCTTTACCTATGTTCAATCCTCAATTCTAGTCTGGCATTTCATTTCCAAAAATTGTTGTCATGTGTGAGATATAACAAAGAGAATTTATTATTTTTGTGAACAAAAATGTCAAAGGACCACTAGAACTCTGTTTCTTACTTTTGTGGTTTGTATGATACAACTGGATTAGAATAACATCAACATCAAACTTTCATCATGAATAGGGAATTTTTTTACAAAAGTATTTGGGCACAGCTCAGAATCCAAGTATATCCTGAATCAACCAAGCTAATGGGACAAGAATATAACACTCACAAAAATTTTATCTCAACTATATAAATGAAACCTTAATTATATCACTTATTGCTCTATGCTTATTCTGTTTACATATTAAATGCCAATACTTTTAATATTTTTAATTCTAAATTTTCTTTTTTTATTGAAACACCATGATCTACAAAGTAAAAAGGGTTTTCATAATACTGTTGATAGAAAGATTCATACTTCAACACCACTCCCACCACCAGTGTGTTCCCACCACCAAAGACCCTCATTTCCCACCCACCCCAATTCCCATGCCTGCTCCCTCAGCTGGCACTAATTACATTGACTGTTAAAGCACATACATGGCAATGTTATTGAATCATATTCTTCCCTATTGTAGATTATGGGAGAGAAAGTAAATTCAAGAACTGAATGCCAATACTTATTTATTAAGAATTTTTTCATAAAAAATAGTACCTAATTTTTATGACTGCCTCCTGAAGATGTTAAGTATTATCATTGTTCACTAGAAAGAAAATCTAAAAGCTTATAAATGGCCCCCAAATCACTTACTGTTTGAGAGCTAAATACAATAATTCAAACTAGCACTTCAGTTCTCTGCCAAACTGAGAAGGCAAAATGTTATAAAGTTTTTTCAATTTATTTCAACTCAATTCAACTCAATTTGCTTCACTCAGCAGTACTAAGAAGCTACAGTATGCTCAATGCCATTCTAAATATCATGGGCATATAAAACGTGCATAGTGAACACTCTTAACTTTAAATATGTCATAATTTAGTTGAAAGTACAACATACAAACTCTAAAAAAGCTGCATAATAGTTTGAGTAATATACATTCTCAATTCTTAAATCTAACAGGAGTTATAAAGATAATCAATACAATTTTACTTAAGATTATTTAGCAGAGGCCAGAGGCATATACCAAGTAGACTAATCACTGCCTGTCATGTGGCAGGTCCCAAGTAGGACCCCTAGTTCCTCATACCCACTGTCTTCGCTCTCAGGACTGCCATATATTTGACTGCGCTGAACATGAGCAGCCCTGATTATAGTCTCTATTTAAAAACACATAAAAGAGTCCGGATCATTGACACCCACCCTACAGCAGTTTTTTTTTCAATCCATCTCAGGTATGCTGACCCAGAGACTCCACAGACATGGGGCAGAACTGCTACCAGCTTTCCATGTGCCCAGCCACTCACGAGGTGCCCGGGAGGGGATGGCAGGTTCTAGCCCTGGCCCGTCACCCCAGCAGAGCCTCGCAACAAGTCAGATGACCCCCTCCCACTCCATGAGGGCTGCCATTTTCCACATCCGGGCCTCCCTCTCATCAGAACTCCATCCAGCAGACTAGCCTATCACAGCCCGGCTCGCGGGCCGGCAAGTGGTAGCGCTGTTCATCCATAAATGCTGTATTTAGAGATCACCACAAGAGTATGCCACCCGCACGGCAAGCGTGGCAAGATGCCCATATTGTATTTGTTATGCCAAATACCAGTAACACTTATGTTAGGTCATTCCTATGACCTAATATAATGGTTTAAGGCTCTTTATATTCCTGGAGCAAGAAGATGCCCTTGGGCTCTACTAGCATTAGACAAGACATATGGAGATGTTACTGGAGCCCGCTCTAGCAAATTGATGATGAACGGGGAGATAGTGATAGAGATAGTGATAAAATAAAAACATATATTAAACATATAACAATGCTTATAATCCGTATTCTCATATATGTAAGGCTTTCATAATAATTTTTAGTTATTCCTGTGATATATCCACTCTAACTTACTTTTTTGTCTACTCTAACTTATTCTTTTTTAAGCCATCCACGATTGTTAGTGCTATATGCACTGGTGTCTCAAATATATAGCATCCTCGTCTTGATGGAATTGCAGAGGAAGATAGACTAATTAAGCTAATAGGTATATTAGCAAACTACACAACTTTCTATATTTGATTTCTAGAAAAGCTAACAATTTGATGGAATAAACAGCAAGGAAGCTGAGTAATATTTGAAGATCGGGGTTAAGAAAATGGAGACCAGAATTTATGCTGACATCTGAAGAATGAAGTTCATTAAATCAGAATTAAGGTGAAGGAAATTCCTGCCAGAAGGAAGCTGAATATATCTCAGTTTCAGAGTAGCTTAAAACAGTAAATCAAAGAAAGAAACACATAGATAAATGAAATGCAATGGATTATCATTTGGGTGAAAAAGATACAATAAAGGGAGAGAGGGAGAGAGAAAAAGCTATTCAACACAGGTGGCAGAGAAATAGTATGTTGGGTAAGATTCTTGTTTACTACGTGTCTGATTTAGGATCAATCCCTGGCACCAAATATGGTTCTCTGATCTGACAGGACTGATACCTGAGCAGAGTCAGAAGTAATCCCTGAGTACAACGTGAGTATAACCTCCACTACCTATGTACCAACTCTGAGAAAAAGTAGATCACTAGATCACTAGACATCCCATTGTTCATCGATTTCCTCGAGCGGGTGCCGGTAATATTTCCATTTGACCCTATTACATGCCAGTGTAGCCCAGTGGTATCTGCTTACTTCAGGAATACCAAGAGCCTCAAACCATTTATTTAGGGTCTTGACGAAGAAGTTTGTAGGTGGGCTGCCACGTAATCTATTGACGCCCCATGGGATCCAGTCAGTAACAGCTCTAGTCCAGCAGTCATCTCCAAATCGCATTACATGTCCAGCCCATCTGATTTTCGATGCTTTGGCAAACAAGACAGCGTCCCTTACTCTGGAACAGTGACAGAGGTCGGAATTCGATTCCTTCTCTCACTTGAGTGAGGCATGATATTCCAAGCATAGCTCTTTTGATTTCTCTTTGGTAGATCCAAATAGCGTTCTCATCCTGCTTTTGTATGGCCCTTGTCTCTGAGGCATATGTTAATGCAGGAAGAATGGTGGAGTCAAAGAGATGTGCCCAGAGCGGGAGGTTCCTTGTCCTTTTAGAGAAAAAGTAGTGGAAGAAAAAAATGGCAGTTACTCAAGAAATGTGTCTTGTGGGACAGGAGCAATAGTCCAGCCATTAGGGCATTTGCCTTGCAGTTGTCGACCGGGTCGATCCCCAGCATCCCATATGGTACCCCGAGCACTGCCAGAAGTAATTCCTGAGTGCAGAGAAGGGATAACCCCTGAGCATCGCCAGGTGTGACCCCAAAAAAAGCAAAAACAAAGAAATGTGTCTTGTAAAGAAAAGCAAAAATATAATACAATTTGACTAAATAGAAATTATGTAAAAGGTGGCAAAATACTGCGAAGAGCCATACTTTTGAAGATTCCTTTACTTTGAACAAATGAAAGAAATTTGTTTTTTTAAGTTGGAAAAGCAAAATATTAAAAATTTTATTGCTGTTTTCTATATTTAGTTGAAAGAAAAATACATGATGTTAATTTCTGCCTTGAATTCTTGACCTGATAAAAGAAGCATGAATAGTAAACTTTATTTCCTTCCCTTTCTCTCTCTTTCTCTTTTCCTTCCCTTCCAAACTATGGATTACATAACATACATTAAAAGGTTGTCATGTGTATCCTTTTGCCTCTATTTAATGCTCAGTTCTAGGTTGGCATTAGTACCCTCAACTATTATTAGCACACTGTTCCATTTTCTGTCTTACCTAACCTCTGACTCCCACATGTTTGTGATAATTTCCATATCTCACGGTGGTATAATAAAATACTTTAAAAATAGTAAACGTATTATTACTCATCATAAAATACCTTTAACAAAAATTTGCTATATTTCAGAAGTTTGAAAAATAATTCTCTACATGCTGGTGCTTTTCCTCATGCCGATGGCTCTGCAAGCAACACAGGGAGGAAAGTGTCTAGTTAGAGGCCATCATGGAACCACTAAACTTATCAAGGTAACTTCTACCTCTAGCACGGTCAATTTGCTCTAGTTTCCAGGAGTGAGGTTATGCTGTTCTCTTTAGACATAAACAGTAAATAGTCATAGGAAAGGAATTGCAGGTTGATTCATGTATCATTATCTTTCCACAAGAAACATGACAGTGAATCCCCTCTTTCTCCATTAAAACTTGATCACTTGATCACTTGACTTCCCGTAGATCATCGATTACTCGAGCAGTCACCAGTAACATCTCAATATGTCCTGTCACATGTGAGATAGCCCAAAGGCATCTGCCCTCCAGGAACATAAGGAGCCTCAAACCATTCCATCAAGTCATGGGAATGAGGTATATAATTGTTACTGGTATTTGGCATGTCAAATACGACACGGGTAGCTTGCCAGGCTTTGCCGTGCAGGTGGGATAATCTTCTAGACACCTCAAGACTCGAGCATTTATTGATGAACTGTGTGGCTGAGCTGGACTGCAATCAGCTCTTCTGCTGGGTGGAGTTCTGAAGAGAGGGAGTCTGGATGTGGAAAATGGCAGCCCTCATGGTGTGGGGGTTCCTCTGGCTTCTTGCAAGACTCTACAGGGGTGGTGGGCTAGGGCTAGAACCCCTCATCCCTTCCAGATGCCTCATGATCAGCAGGACACAGGGAGAGCAAGTAGCAGCTCTGCCCCATGTGTGTGAGTCTCTGGATTAGCATACCTGATCCTGGCTTGGAAAACTGCTGCAGGGTGGGTCAGTGATGAGCCGGGTTGCAATCAGCCCTTCTGCTGGGTGGAGTTCTGACGAGAGGGAGTCGGATGTGGAAAATAGTGGCCCTCATGCTGTGGAGGTTCCTCTGGCTTCTTGAGAGGCTTTGCTGGGGTGGTAGGCTAGGTCTAGAACCCACCATCTCTCCTGGACACCTCATGATCAGCTGGGCACAGGAAGAGCAAGTAGCAGCTCTGCCCCATGTGTGTGTGAGTCTCTCATAATTCCTCATTCCCCATAAGCTCTCAAGTTTGATACAAATAGAATGATCATTGAAGTGTACGAATGAGAAAGATCCTGAAAGGACCTGGTGCAAAAATACATTGAGTTTAAGATTAAACCGTGGTGGCAGAGCTGCCGCACACCTGCACAGCCGTGGATCTGGAGTCTCTGTCTTGTGGCGGTTAGCTGTGGTGGCTGGAGCTCAGTCTCAAACCCACTGATCCCGGAGGCCGGGGACTGGGTGGAGGCCCCCAATCCTTGCTCCAAGTCCAGCAGGTGCGGCTGCCTGCATGGCGAGCAGGTCCTAAGAGCTATCTAGGACACGACCAGGCACTGGCCAAGCCTTTTGCTTTTGCCCCAGGAACTCCATAGGGCCGCTCACCATGAGGCTGAGTTGGCAGCCATGGATCTGGAGTCTCTGTCTTGGGGAGGTAGGCTGTGGTGGCTGGAGCTCAGGCTCACACCCACTGAGCCCGGAGTCTGGGGACTGGGAGGAGGCCCCCAATCCTTGCTCCGAGTACGGCAGGTGCAGCCTTTTCCCCCAGGAAAACAAAAGGCTGGGCCAGTGATGGTCCTGTCCTACATAGCTCCTAGGGCCTGCTCGCCTGTAGGTGGCCGCACCATTAAAACTATATGGCAATTATGGTATGCCTGAGTTCTTGCATAAACTTGGAAATCTGTTCACCATTACTTTTAATGAAAATAAGCACCTGAATTAGCTAAGTTTTTCAAGGGCAAATTGTGAGATGTCGATATAGGAACGAAGAAATGTCTTTCTTACCATAGTGGTGAGATGGATACACTGCATTCTGCATTCATGAATGACCTGCTCAAAGAAAACCAAGACTTGGGCTGGAGCGATAGTCCAGCCGGTACGGCATTTGCCTTGCCCGCGGCCGGCCCATGCCTGCCCAGGTTCGATCCTTGGCATCCCACCATATGGTCCCTGAGCACCGCCAGGAGTAATTTCTGAGTGCAGAGCCAGGAGAAACCCCTGAACATTGCTGGGTGTGACCCAAAAAGCAAAAAAAAAAAAAAGAAAGGAAAAAAAGAAAACCAAGACTTTACACTTGAGTGTGGGAATGAATGCAAGAGGAACAAAGCAGAGATAGAGGAGAAAGAATACATTAGTCTGTAATATATCACATACATTACTAGTCCTTTCTTCTTAAAGTGTCAGAATCATTTATTTTTATCATATTTAAGAACAGTCTACTCAAGATACATGCTCTCTAATAATTTTCTCAAGACATCTGAATTAATTTAAGTTGGAATGTTAAAATAATGATGCTTATTTTTAGAAGTTGCAAGTTTACAGTAACGTATAAAATTGAGAGGAAGATAGAGTTTTTACATATCTACCTTAGCCAATATAGGTATAGTCTTTCCTATTTAGTATTTCCTATTCAGTATTATCCACCAAAGCATTACATCTTTGTAATTGTGAACAAAATGATCTCATCAAATTCTTAATTAACATTAGGCTTCAATCTTGGTTTTGTGAATTCTTTAACTTTTTAGGTATTTGGGCCAAAAGTTCAATGAAGAGTATCATTATATTGCCAGAACCAGTTTCATTGGCCTCAAAAAAGATCTGTTCTTACTTATTATTTTGCACTTTACATTGATTTTTTTTAACTTTACAACCAAGATGTTACTGGTGCCTGCTGGAGCAAAATTGATGAACAACGGAAGACAAGTGATAGAAGTGATAACATAATATATAATATATTATATATATATGTGTGTGTGTGTGTATATGTAGTCATATATATAGGACCCCCCCACTCCATGAGGGCCTCCATTTTCCACATCCAGACTTCCCTCTAGTTAGAACTACACCCAGCAGACCACCCAGTCCGGCTCATCGAGATCCACACTGCAGCAGTCTTTTTTAAATCCGGCTCAGGTATGCTGATCCTGAGACTCACAGGCATGGGGCAGACACTGGCTTTCCCTGTGTCCAGCCACTCACGAGGTGCCCAGGAGGGATGGTGGGTTCTAGCCCTGTTCCGTCACCCCAGCAGAGCCTCACAACAATCCAGACGACCCCCACTCCATGAGGGCCTCCATTCTCCACATCCGGACTTCCATCTCGTCAGAACTCCACCAAGAAGACCAGCTTATCATAGCCCAGCTCACGCGGCCACAAGCGGCTGTGTGATTTATTCATTTATTGATGAATAAATCCAGCATTTATTCATCAATAAATGCTGGATTTAGAGATGATTACAAGAGTATGCTACCCACACGGCAGAGCCTGGCAAGCTACCTGTGTCATATTTGATATGCCAAATACCAGTAATAATTATAGACCTCATTCCCATAATCTGATGAAATGGTTTGAGGCTCTTTATGTTCCTGGAGCAAGCAGGTGCCCTTGGGCTCTACTAGCATGAGACAGGATATATGGAGATGTTACTGGTGCCCGCTCGAGCAAATCGATGATGAACGGGAAGATAGTGATACAGTGATACAGTGATACAACCAAGAATTTCTAACAGATTTGGATGTGGCATTATTTATTGTTACCTACACTAAATTTGACTTGTATAAATTGGGAGAGTTGACATATTGTAGGGTAACCTGTGAAATTAGATTTGATATAGACATGCATTATATTATAAAAGGTACTTGGTAAGTTAGAAAAAAAAACCTTTCTGCTTCCTGCCCATACTATGTCAAAGGCCGAGGAGTTTATTCAAGAAAATGGCCTGCATACAGATGCCTTGGTTTGGGGGACAACTAGGCATTTAAAAATCTTATTTTGTTAAATATGTTTCTATCATGCTTTGTTGGTCAAAAACAGTCTTTTAATTCTAATGACTTTTGACCAAGGTCCCTTATGTTGCAAATACATTTTACTCAAATCTTGTTTGGATCATTTTTATTTTATTAAGTTATTCATGTTTTCCTGTTTCAGTAACAAATGGTTCAAAATTTTTTAACAGTCATAAATAATCTGTTCACTAAATGCCCAAACTTGTAAAACTCAATCCTTCAAATTTCATTGTCTTAAATTTAAAACTCACCCTTGCAATTACCCGAAGTTCATACATCATTGCTGTTGATGTCTAGCTCCTGTGCCACATGATGAATAATGATTATCAACTTTTCATTGTCTTTGTGCTCATAACATTGTTGAAATAAATTCTACATATATGAAGTTATGTTTTCTTCAATGTCTCTATTAATTGTCCTTTAATCTTTTCTTTAATTAAAATTTGAATCAAATGATTTGTTAGCTTTTATGACCAAGTCTATTTGAACACTTTTTCCAGAGTTTAGGAAGAAATAACATGCCAAGATACATCATATTTTGTACACCAAAGAGAAAAAAAAATCCTATCTGACTACCAATATGTTGCAAACAGATATACTGTTTCTCCATAGACATCATTAAGCAAACTAACAATATAAAATAACTGGGAAGAATGGGAAATATGATTTCACCAGCAAAGGTTCTTAAATAATCAAGAAACTTAGCCTTGAATGTTCTCCTAGAATTTAGAAATCTCTGAAGCTAGTGTGCAGAGCAAAGTAAACAGCAACTTCAAATGACATAGAAGCCTAACAAGTAGGATGTCAAAATCTATTTGTATTTTGTACTGTCCTGTTTAAAACTCATGACTATTTTATGTAGTGTTGGACAAATGCTCTTAAAATTTTATTAAAATGAATATGAGAGATAAATCTATTATTATTTACAATACAAGGCGAAAAAACTATTTTCTCATGTAAGCTTTATAAATATTTTATCTTTGAGTAATAAATTATTGAAAAAAGGTAATTATTAACTTCTAAACGCTTTGTCTTTCAGATACTTTTCTTATATTGGTTCCCAGGACCTATTCTATTTAAATACATATTACTGCAATTCTGCTAAAATTCACATATTTATTTTTCTGTTTCTTAATCTTAATTTTAACATAATTTTGTTGAATTGTGATATTGAGAATTTACTGAGTCAAGATCTGTTATCATAAATCTTTATTATTACTTTATTTGCTAACAATTTTCAAATATCTGTTCATACTTGTACTTATTTTTAAAGGAATAGTTTGACACTCTGGAAAGTTACTTAAGTTGCCCTAGTTTTTAGAAAATAGAAAATACTGCTGGAACAACAATCTCTCTAAAGGCTTGTGCTCACTCAAGCAGATTAAAAATTTTATATTTTGATGCCATGTAAGCAGTGACTACTCAATCATTGAATGAAAAGAAAAATAAGCAAAATAAAATGAATGAGTTTTTTTTATTAGTAATCTTTATTGCTTTTTGATTGGCTGACTTTTTGGGTGTTGTTTTAGTTTACTGCATTGCCTGGTGATGTTCAGGGGCTTCTCCAGTCTAGAGTTCTAAGATTTGGGGTCATTCATGGTAGAAAATAGCGAAACCCGGAATGCTGGAATGAAACTCAAGAACTTCCACAAACAAATAAAAGCATGTGCTATTCTCTTATCTTCCTGCTCCGACTAACAGTCATTTTATTTTCCTTATAGATCAATCTTACAGGAGAAATTTTTGAAGACTATATTTTCCAGATGATACTTTGAGGAGCATTTCTTTGAAGTGTATTAATTTGAATGCCTCAATGTATATACAACATTTAGAACCACCATGACTCATTGTAAGTATTTTTATTTGGCTGTGATGATGATGATTACTCAAATTAACAAAATTGTTACTAATATAATATAATTTTGTTTGGTATTAAGGAAAATATTAAAAGCCATTTGACTCTAGGTTATTTTTCTCTTGTGAGATCCCTCTTTCTAATTCATATAACATTATGCATTTATTCATGCCTATTTGATTAAAAAACATTACTTTCTTTTCTGAACATAGAGAATGGCTCTTTGAAAGGTGACAATACAACATTAGTTTGATTTCTATGTAAGCCTGTAATGATCTTTGCTAATGGCCTAAAGCAGTGGATTCAGATGAAAAATTAAAATGTTTACTATCCTGCCACTGTATTATGTAAGAAGAGCTCCACAGAGAACATCATTTTCATTATCAGAGATGATTTATTCCTTGTGATTTAGTTTGCTGTGAAATTCAGAGGGCATACACACTTCTGACTTTATGAACAGTTTCATCTCTTCACAAAGCTGCAAGAAGTGAAACAACCTCTCAGAAAACATTGAAAGCAGACACTTACTATGTGAAATAGTTTGAACTGTTCAACATCCACAGCTAATTCTGTCATGCTTTGCTAAAATAGTGCAGCATTTAAGTACTGAAGAAGCAATATACTGATAATGAAACCATTTCCAGGCAAAGAACTTAGAACAGGTATTTAGTTTGGATAGTTTCATTATAAATGTGTGTGCATCTAAAAACATTTTGGGCTAATGCACTGCAAAGAACTTCATCTGGAACAGAGGCAAATACTTGTTTTAATCAGAATTTTATGCATAAAGGATCTTTTAAAAGGAATATTCCCTTAAGTAAAAAATGTATGTTGGGTTATTAATATGTGCATATAATTAATTCAATTGTCAATTTCATTCATTTAATCCTATTATATTATTTCTGTATAATAAGTATTTCATTAATAAAAGAATGTTCTGTGATAATAAATATGGTAGGTTAAATGTACTAATCCACAGATATAAAATTTTCCAATAAAAGTAAACTGCTGGTGGCCAGGGTTATAGAGCACTTATCTTCCATATGTGGGCTTCTTGCTTTCATTCCTTCTACCTCTCCTAATTTACTTAAAATTAAAGTGTTAATCTCAATGTCCATAAAATTGTTATGATAAAAATTCTGCCTTTTCCTCAGTGGAAAGTCATTTCACATTTCAAAATAATCCCTGACTATTGCCTTAACCTGTCCTACTATCTAATTTGGAGTGCTTGCTTTAGGAAGTATTTGAGCCCTTTATAGTGAAATTAAAGAGACTGAAGGATTGTAATATATACCCCTTTACCTACTCTCAATACTCAGTTCTATGGTAATGGACATTGCCATTTCCAAATATTGTTGTCAAATTGGTCCTTTCACTGTCTTAACTACCCCACACCCTCACCTCCAATATTATTGGTAGATTCCAACCATTGAAAAGTCCTCTTGGAGTTTGGGTGTTTTTAAACTAGAAGAAAGAACATATTTGTCATACAGTTGCTCCTCACAGCATGCCCAACAATTCCAAAACAAAACTAAAGTTTGACATAATGTTTTAATCCTAATTTTTGGCAAAGAACATTAGCATGAAATCTGCCAAGTTTGTGCAATGAAACATAGTAATGCACTCTGTGCTGTAAGTTCCCATTCTCTACTTTAAGAGATCTTCCTAGTACACATCATGACTATGCAAGCTTAAATTTACTCCTGGTTAGATTATATGACAGGGCTATACACCTGAAGTGTAGTGCAGCTCAGCATGCTTTAGTCCCTCCCTATCGGGCTTGATACTTCTTTTCTTAAAATTACTTCAATTTACTTCAGTAAATTTCATTAGTTCTGATTAGGAGAATCTGTTCTACAACTCAGTACAGAAACTTCTGCTCCTTTAGTAAGTGTTCTCTCAGATCTCTCTACTAATATGGTCACAGATACCAACGGTGACCTACTTTATAAGAAAAGTATTGTCAATGCAGAAGAAGTGTTCAGATTGTGGTCATTGCATCGATGAGGTCTATAGCTTAACTGAGCTATGAGGCAATCTGAAATATAATCATGAAGCTACATGGGGATAAAAATGCTGAGGGAGTGAAGTAAGGATAGCATAATTATGTATCATCTTTTGTTTAATTCACACTCAACTTGATTTTTTTTTGGGGGATGTCATGCCTGGCTGGGATCAGGGGTTACTCCTTGCTCTGCACTCAGGAATTCCTGCTGGCGGTGCTCAGGGGACCACACGGAATACTGCATATAGAACCCGGGTTGGCAGTGTGCAAGGCAAACGCCCTACCCACTATATGATAGATCCAGCCCCCTCAACTTGATCTTATCTATAATGCAATCCCTTATCACTTAGCCAAACGAATAAAATAGATACATTGGAATATATGTGAATAAATATTTAAATGTATTTTATTCTTTCTTTTTTTCTTTCCTTTAAAATCCAAAGCTAAAATTTACAGGTTAAAAGTTTACCTCTGAAAATTTCTCTAGAAAAGCTCCACTTTTAAAAAAATAATGTAGATGTCAATGATAAAATGGGAATTTAGAAAGTTTTCTTCAAGTAATATACCCTTTATATGACTATATTAGACCTGGAGAAGCAGTCCTACTCAGGAATGTCTATAGCTTTGGTGTCACACTTCAGATTATCTCTCAGAGTTTCTATTAAAGAATATAGTAAAGATCTGGAGTTTGTTCTCCGACTCTTGTTCTCAATTACCAAATAAAGATATATATCCTTTTAAATGAACTATATATATCCTTTTAAATTAACTCATGTTGAAAGATATTATATATATATATATATATAATATCTTTCAATGGTCATATGTGACCATTATACTTCCATAAATTTTGTGTATCATTCTAGCAGATTGTCATAAGTAATTATAATAAGAATTCACAAACTGGCTGCTAGTTGCACAGAAATGAACTTGTCAGAGACCTATGAACATGTGAACAATGTCTGTACTGAGAAAAGCATTTCAGGGTTCATTCTCATTAAAAAAATGAATGAAGTGAGGTCAAGAATGAACTCAAACACTAAATTTCTGGTCGTCTCCTGTGGAGAATACAGAATTCCGCCTTTCAGATAAGATGCAAATAGATACTTTGACTATTATAAATGGGTATTATTACAAAGGAATTCAATGGGTAATAAGCATCCACCCTTACTATCACAGAAAGCATCACTACCATCAGGAGTATGAAAGCACATTTTATTACTATTATAACTCCTATACTTCCAATAGTACCAAGAAACACTTTGTGCATGTTGTAATCTGATAAGTACTTCACATAATGGAAGTTGTAACTTAAATCTTTGATGTTTTAAATTTTGAGTTTAATAACACACTTCTCAGATGGCTGATCTTTATTTTTTTAGACTTTCTAGAGAATTAGCATCCAGTACCTCTTCACTTGTATCACTTCACTTGTCTTCCATTTGTTCATCGATTTGCTCATGTGTGCATCAGTAACATCTCCATTCATTGGGAATGAGGTCCATTACTGTTACTGTTTTTGGCATATCGAATACACCACAGGTAGTTTGCCAGGCTCTGCCGTGGCTCTGGGTTCATCCCAGGGGGGCAGTCTTTTTATATGCCAGACCATTAATCATCTAGGGCCCAAAGGGCAGAGTCCTGGGTATAGACAAGCCTGTCTCCTGTCTGTCACCTGCTGATGCAGCCGGGCACTACAGCCATACCTGCAACACCCTCCAAGGGGCATGATTCAGACGATGATATACTGCAATTTGAAGTTAACCACACACAAAAACAGAGTCAAGCCAAACACCTGGACACAGAACAGCTCACTGCTGAACAACCAGTGGGTTATAGAAGTCAAAGAGGAAATCCAAGGATTCCTGGAAACAAATACAAATGAAAATTGTTTGATATCAGAACTTGTTTGATAGTAAAAGCAGTGTAAAGAGGAAAATTCATAGCTCTGCAAGCATACATCAGGAAAGAAAAAAAGTGCTCAAAAAATAACCTGACTTCAGGCTCAAAAAATCTTATAAAAAGACCAAAAAAAGAAGCCCAACTGAGGCAGAAAGAAGGAAATAATAAAACTGAAGCAGAAATCAGTGAGATGGAATTCCAGAAAACAATCCAAAAGATTAATGAAGCCAAGAGCTGGTTTTTTGATCGACAAACCACTTGCAAGACTTGAAAGGAAAGGGAAAGAGAGAACCCAAATAAATAACATCAGAAAAGAAAGAGAAACATACTAACAGAAACCAAAGAAATTCAAATGATTATTAGAAATTACTTTGAGAGTTTGTAAGCCATGAAACAAGAGAATGTGGAAGAAATGGACAAATTCCTGCAGTGCTGTAGCCTGCAATGACTAAAACAGGAGACCTGCAATACCTGAAAAGGCCTGTTACCATCAAGGAGATTGAAACAGTAATTAAAAGTCTTCCCAAATGCAAAAACTCAGGTCCAGATGGATTCACCAGTGAATTCTTCCAAACCTTTAAAGAGGACCTACTGCCAGTCCTTTTCAAGCTTTTCCAGGAAATAGAAGAAACAGACACACTTCCAAATAGCTTCTATGAGACACATATCACCAAGATACCCAAAGCAAGCAGAGATCACATATAAAGGAAACTACAGAACAATCTCTCTGATGAACACAGATGCTAAGATCTTCTACAAAATACTAGCAAATAGAATCATTTAAAAGATTATATACCATGTCCAAGTAGGATTCAAACTGGGAATGCAAGATGGTTCAACATTCACAAGGTAATCAACATAATACACCACATCAATAAGAGAAAAAATAAAAACTATATGATCATATCAATAGATGCAGCGAAGGCATTTGACAAGATTCTACACCCATTCATGATAAAACCCTCCATAAAATGGGAATTGAAGGAACCTTCCTCAAAATAGTCAAAACCGTGTACCAAAAGCCCACAGTGAGCATCATTCTCAATGGGGGAAAAACTGAAAGTCTACACCCTAAGATCAGGAACAAGACAAGACTGCCCACTCTCACCATTATATTCAATATAGTCCTGGAAGTACTTGCCACAGCAATCAGGGAAGAAAAGGACATTAAGGGCATTCAGATATGCACAGAAGAGTCAAGCTGTAACTATTTGCAGATGACATATTATACCTAGAAAACCCTAAGCTCTCCACAAAAAGATCTTAGAAACAATAGATATCTATAGTAAAGTGGCAGGGTACATATAAATACCCAAAAGTCAATGGATTTCCTCTATACAAGCAACGAAAGAGAAGAAAGGGATATTAAGAAAATGATCCGATTCACAATTGTGCAAGAGAAAATCAAATACCTAGGAATTAGTTTACCTAAGAATATAAAGGACCTATACAAAGAAAACGACAAAATGCTGCTTCAATAAATAAAAAAGGACACAAGGAAATGGAAACATATTCCATGATACATGGATTGAGAGAATCAACATTGTCAAAATGGTAATACTCCCTAGAGCTTTATGCAGATTCAAAGTGGTTTTTATGAGATACCCATGACATTCTTCTAAGAAATTGACAAATACTCCTGAAATTCGTATGGAATAATAAACCCCATGGATGGCTAAGCAATCCTTGGGAAAAAAGAATCATGGGAGGCATCACCTTTACCAAATTCAAATTGTATTACAAAGAAGTAGCAATTAAAATAGCATGGTATTGGCATATAAACAGACCTGTGGACCTATGGAATAGAATTGAATACCCTGACACCCATCCTCAAAAAATAATCATTTAATCTTCGATAAAGGAGCAAAAAAGTTTGAAATGGAGCAAGAAAGGCCTCTTCAACAATTGGTGCTGGGAAAACTGGGCAGCTATGTGTAAAAAAAACAAATTTTGTCCTTTCTCTAACACGATACATAAAAGTCAGATCAAAATGGAACAAAGTCAATATCAAACCTGAATCCATAAAACATATTGAAGAAAGCATAGGCAAAATCCTCTATGACCTTGAAGTTAAAGGAATCTTCGAAGATGAAACAACACTAACAAAGATTGAAAGCAAAGATAATCACATGGGCTATGTGAAACTATAAAGCTGCTGCACCAGAAAAGAAATAGTGACCAAGATACAAAGACAGTTCACAGAGTGGGAAAGAATATTCACCCAGTACCCATCTGATAAGGGGTTAATATCCAGGATATATCAAGCACTATTGGAACTTCACAGGAAGTAAACAGCCAAACCCCATAAAAAATTGGGGGAGAAGAAATGAAGAGAAACTTCAACCAAGAAAAAATTCCAATGGCAAAAGGCATATGAAAAAATGCTCATCATCACTAATCATCAGGGAGATGAAAATCAAAACAACAATGAGGTATCATTGTACATCACAGAGACTGGCACACATTCAAGAGTCAGAACAACTGGTGCTGATGTGAATGTGGGGATAAAGGGACTCTCATCCATTGTTGGTGGGAATGTTGACTGGTACAGTCGTTTTGCAAAACAATATGAACATTCCTCCAAAAACTAGAAAATGAGCTCCCATTTGACTCAGCCATACCACCCCTGGGAATATACCCTGAGAAGTCAAAAACACACAGCAGAAACACCATCCACACTTTTATTTTCGTAGCAGCACTGTTCACAATAGCCAGAATATGGAAACAACCAGAGTGCCCGAGAACAGATGACTTGATAAAGAAACTGTGGTACATCTCCACAATGGAATATTATGCAGCTGCTGGGAAAACAAAGTTATGAAATTTGCCTATAAATGGATGAACATGGAGAGGATCATGCTGAGTGAAATTAGCCAGAGGGAAAAGGACAGATATAGAATTACTGCATTTATTTGTTGGATATAAAAAATAATATGATACCAAAATCATATCGGTATGATACCAATATCAGTACCTCTAAACCATTTTATATGGCATGTTCCAATTCCCTCATCATCACTATCACTATCACTATCATCCCGTTGATCATCTATTTGCTCGAGTGGGCACCAGTAATATCTTCATATGTCCTGTCTCATGTTTGTAGAGCCCAAGGGCATTTGCTTGCTCCAGGCACATAAAGAGCCTCAAACCATTATATTAGGTCATGGAAATGAACTAATATAATTATTACTGGTATTTGGCATATCAAATCCAACACTGGCAGCTTGCCAGGCTTGCCGTGTAGGTGGCATACCCTTGTTGTCACCTCTAAATATAGCATTTATAGATGAACCGCGGCCCCTGACGAGAGGGAAGTCAGGATGTGGAAAATGGCAGACCGATGGAGTAGGGGTGTCATCTGGCTTGTTGTGCGGCTCTGCTGGGGTGGCAGGCTAGGGCTACAACCTGCCGTCCCTCCCAGGCACCTTGTGAGTGGCTGGGCACAGGGGAGAGCAAGTAACAGCTCTGCCCCATGTCTGTAAATCTCTGTATCAGCATACCTGGGCCAGGTTGAAACAAAACTGCTGCAGGGTGGGTGTTGATGATCTGGGCTGTGATAGGCTGTCTCTGGGTGGAGTTCTGAAGAGAGGGAAGTCTGGATGTGGAAAATGGCAGCCCGATGGAGTGTCGGGGGGAGGGGGGTCGGTCATCTGGCTTGTTGTGAGACTTTGCTGGGGTGGCGGGCCAGGGCTA
This sequence comes from Cryptotis parvus, assembly GCA_021461705.1. NCBI lineage: Eukaryota > Metazoa > Chordata > Mammalia > Eulipotyphla > Soricidae > Cryptotis > Cryptotis parvus. Next base: position 26,184 of record JAJIBD010011281.1, read on the forward strand.
AAATCTGCCATCCCTCCCGGGAGCCTCGTGAGTGGCTGGGCACAGGCCAGTATATGATCATAAATCATATCAAAACACCAAAGATGTTCTTATGATAGAACATTTCAGAGTTTAGAGATTACCGTCAAATAGCATAAAACAAACATCTGAGCACTTTTCTATTTTCTTTTCTTTTTTTTTTTTTTGCTTTTTTTGGGTCACACCCAGCGATGCTCAGGGGTTACTCCTGGCTCTGCACTCAGGAATTACTCCTGGTGGTGCTCGGGGGGACCATATGGGAGGCCGGGGATCGAACCTGGGCCGGCATGGGCCGGCCACGGCAAGGCAAACGCCCTACCCGCTGGGCTATCTCTCCAGCCCCACTTTTCTATTTTCTTTCTAAAAATTTTATTATACCACAGTGAGATATACAATTACAAAGATGTTCATGATTGGGTTTCAGTTATACATTGTTCCAGCTCCTCTCCCATCACCAGTGCCATATTCCCACCACTGATGTCCCCCAAATTCCCTCCTCGCTCCCCAAGCCTGCTCTATAGTAGGCACTTTTCCTTTACTTCTCTCTCTCTCTCCCTCTCTCTGTCTCTCTCTCCTCTTACACATTGTTGCTTGTCCTACTGTCGTTTATGGATTTTCATGTACATCCATTTCTTATACACTTTTTAGATACAATTTAATTCCCCAAAAAAGCAGTGGTATCCTTTAATACAAATTTAGGGACTTATACCTTTGCCTTTACTTAAAATGGGCCTTTGCTTATAAACATTCTTGAGCTTTTTTAGGATTCTGCACTTATCTTTAAGAATCTCAAGTAATTTTTTGCTAAATATTTTTGTTATTGTTCTACAATATTATTTGTAAAACTCATGCTATTAGTCTCACATATTTGCAAAATATTTTTATATTTTAATTTGTTAATATAAACAAAAATCAGTTGTTGCAGTATAGTGCTGCCCAGAGTCTCTGCATCTTGCTTGGAGTTACCTCCCTCAGACTACTTTGTAGATAGGGGCGGGAAGGCAGTTTTTTCCTCTTTTTTCTAAACGTTATTTTATCACTATAAGATAGACAATTACAAAGTTGTTCATAATTCGGTTTCACTAATACACCTTTCCAGCAACCATCCTTCCACTAGTGCACATTTCCCACCACAAATGTCCTCAGTTTCCCTCCCTACTCACCTGCCTGCCTCTAGAACAGACACTTTTCCTCTCTCTCTCCCTCTCTCTCTCTCCTTTCTCTCTCTTTCTCCTTTTGCACTTTATGGTTTGCAGTACATTCACTGAGAGGTTATCATATATACCTTTACCTACTTTCAATACTCAGTTCTAGTCTAGTGTTATCACTTCTAAAAATGTATGTATTTATTTTGTTTTTGGCCAACTTGCCAGTGCTCATGGGTTTCTCCTGATTCTGTGCTCAGAAATCACTGCTGGTGGGGCTAGGAGAACATATGATGTGCTGTGGATTGAATCTGGTCAGTGCAAGGCCAGCACATAGTTGTGCTATATCCCCCATCCCACCCGCCACCAAAGGGAACTAAGTTCTGTACTTCAGCAGAGAGGGGCCCGTTCTCTTGTAGATCCTGGGTAATCAGAACAGTCTGAGCCAATATCTCTACTTGAAGCCACTTCCTTTCCAATCCTACCAGGAATAGTGATGTTCAGTCTCTCTTAAATCTCCCTTCTGGCCTCTTCTTCCTCTCCTGGATCACCAGAGACTGAGAATTTATCTATTTTTTTTTTACTTTTTTGGATCACCTCCGGTGACTCTCAGGAGTTATTCCTAGCTTGTAACTCAGGAATTACTCCTGGTGGTGCTCGGGTACCATATGGGATCTGGGGATCAAATCCAGGTCGGCCGCATGCAAGGCAAATGCCCTACCCACTGTGCTATTGCTCCAGCCCCTGAGAATCTATCTTACCCTTGCTCTACTTATGAATTCTTTTTTTAGGGTAATTTCTTTTTTTTTTTTTTATATTTTATTATACCACCATAATAAAATATAAAAACACCTAAGCTGTTACTGACTGGATCCCAAGGGATGTCTAAAGATCGCATGACCACCCACCTACAAGATGGTCAGACTTCTCGTCAATAACCTGAACAAACATTTTGAGGCTCTTCGTATTCCTGAAGCAATCAGATGCCACTGGGCTACACTGGCACGTGATAGGGTCAAATGGAAATGTTACTGGCGACCACTCGAGCAAATCAATGAATAACATGATGTCAAGTGATCAAGTGAAACAACCATGAAATATACAATTACAAAGAAGTTCAGTTTGGGTTTGGTCTTACAGTGTGAGCACCCATCCCTCCACCAGTGCCCTTTCCCACCACCATGTCCCCAATTCCCTCTTCCTGCCCTAGCCTGTCTCTATCGCAGGTTCTTTATTTCTTTTCTCTCTCTCTCTTTATTTCTCTCTCTCTCTTCCTTCTCTTACCGTCTCTTACGAATGGATAAGAGATCGACTTTTATTTTCATAGCAGCACTATTTAGAACAGCCAGAATCTGATAACAACCAGAGTGCCCAAGAACCGATGACTGAATAAAGAAACCTTGGTACATTTACACAATGGAATACTATGCAGCTGTTAGGGAAAATGATGTTGCCTATGAATGGATGGACATTGAGAGGATCATGTTGAGTGAAATTAGCTAGAAGGAAAAAGATATAGAATGACTGCATTTTTTTGCACAAAATATGTATATATATATGTTTATATATGTTTATATATGTATATACATATGTATATAGTATGAAACCAATATCCAAGGTCAGGATAAACATGGATCAGGAGGTCTTGTCATAGGTGGAATCTACCACAAACCTGTGGGAGTCCGAGTTTAGGTAAGACAGAGAAGGGAATAGTGTGTTAATAATTGTTGAAAGTGATAATACAAGCCTAGAACTGAGCATAGAACACAGGCAAAAATATATACATGATTACCTCTAATGAAGGCAGTTTGAATCTGTGACTTTATGTGGCAATATACCTTACCATGTATTCTATGTTAGCTGCTATATAATTCTTTCTCATGCTACCACAATCATCATAGGAATAGATCATACCAGTGTATTTACCTGGCCACATTGGATCTCTAAGTATAATCTAGTTATAATTAGACCAGAGAGAAATGCTATTTGCCTCCAAGAAAGCAAGCATGGCTCTCTAATAAGTCTAAGAATCTTATGAAGGCCTCGAGAAATATATACCTGACTATAAACTATTCATTGGTCAGATGTATGCTTTTGCCTTCTGAAATACAGTTGACCTCAGGTACCCTTTCCCCATCTGCATAAGGCCTTCTGGAAAACCAAGGACCTGCAGCATTTGCTGGGAAATATTAACATTTCAATGGGACTAGGTGAGGTCCTGGCAGAAGCATAGCTGAGGGAAATGGACCCTAACTGCTATCTGTTGATGTGGGCTGGTCAGGGCTGAACAGATAGACATCCTGCTCTCTTCCATGCCCTCTCCTCTTCCTCCTCTACACTCTCTGCCTCTGCTCTCCTCCTCTCTGTTCTCTTCTCTGTTGTGCCTTAGCTTATGGTAGCAGCCATTTGGTCAAGAATTCTAAACCTACATGTGGCCAGGGTCCAGCTAGGAAACTAAAGTCTGGGGTTTTCCTGTTACTGGATTGTATAACAGAAACATTGTGAGTAAATTTTTTGAAATTCTGCTAGATTTGTGACTCTTTTTTCTGTCCACTGGTCACCGATCCCTTGGGGCAAAAGGGGATCACTGACCCCACTCCTGGATTTTGTCAGGGAACCCAGTGTTCTCCTAAAATCAGCAATATAATCTCAATTTAGTATTTTCTACAAATAAGATACTTCATAAAATTATGAGCTACTAAGGTGAACATTTAGCAGGGAGAGCTGCTACCGCTCTCCCTGTGCCCAGCTGATCATGAGGCCTGCAGGAGGTAAGGTGGGTTCTAGCCCTGGCCTGCCATCCCAGCAGAGCCTCGCAAAGAAGCCAGAGGAATCTCCACACCATGAGGGCCGCCATTTCCACATCCGGTCTCCCCAGCTCGTCAGAGTTCCACCCAGCAGAAGAGCTGATCATAAGCCCAGCTCATCAGAGTCCCACCCTATAATAGTGTTTTTCAAGCCCAGCCAGGTATGCCTGCCTGATCCAGAGACTCACATACACGGGGCAGAACTGCTACCGCCTTTCCCTGTGCCCAGCTGATCACGAATAACCCAGGAAGGAAGGCAGTTTCTAGCCTGGCCCCAATCCCAGCAGAGCTTCACAAGAAACCAGAGGAACCCACACACCATGAGGGCTGCCATTTTCAACATCCGGATTCCACAGCTCATCAGAGCTCCACAATGCTTAAAGCACTCCATGTTTCACATTAACCAAATAATTGTAATGACCACAGTCATGAAAACTAAAACAGGAATCCAATGGGTAATAAGTATCCACCCTTATTATCACAGAAAGCATCACTATCATAAGGACCATGAAAGCACATTTTATTAATAGTGTAACTCATATGCTTCCAATAATACCAAAAAAAAACACTTTGGGCATGTTGTAATTTTTTATCTAATAAATACTTCATGTAGTCGAAGTTTTAACTTTCGTCTAAGATGTTTCCACCACATTTAGATGTTTTCCCAGAAATCAAAAAAATGTAAAGATATTTGGAAAAATAAATAGAGGCAGCTAGAGGGGATGTTTGTAAGCTCAATGGAGAAGTTTATCTCCATATTCTAATCCTTTGGAGAGTCACTGCAAGTGGAAAATGAAGCACCTTTTCTTTAGAGAACAGTATACTTGTGGCAAAGAAATCTTGGGTTGTAAAAAGTTATATATGTCAAGGTAGGACAGAAATATTTTCCCTTTCTTCCTTTTATGAGGATGTGGCACAATCTGCCCACCAGGAAATAAAAGATTACTTCAGTACGTTAACTAGAACAGGAGTTTCATAATGCTTTAAGAGAAAACTTCAGAGCAGGCAGGAAGATAGTTCTATGGTGGTTGGTCAATATAGCATATAATGACACTTATTCACATAAAAGAGAAGAAGAGCATGGGAACGGAGACATCAGGCACACTTTTGAGACGGGGAGCTGTGATCAACAGCTGTGAACCTTAGTAGAGGAGCTTTCCTAAGTGCTTTTGATGAGAGAATTATCTGGGGTGGGAGGGAAGAATGGAAAGCACATATGTATAGATGCAAGGTAGGTCAGGAGAAATCAGCAGTGGAACTCTGACATACAGCATTAATACATGTTGGAATTCTATTGATCCTTTTGACACTCCTCAATTAACTTTTTAGGAAAGGTTCCCTTTTGAGGATTCAAATTGCTCACTTTGTTACACAGGAAAAGGATATTTTCTACATTCAAAAAAGTAGAGGATATAAATTAAGTGAAAGGGGAAAAAGGAGAAGATATTTATTCATCCTATGAATGCTTTTGTATTTTGAATTTTCCTCCGCTCCTCATAGTAAACTCTTAGAGTAGATTCCAAGTTATAGGGTCTATATGTATGAACTATATGACAATAAGTATAGAATCATATTTTTCACTTTAGCTAGGGATAGTTTGGATATTTTTGGCATTAAAGGAGTGACAAAGAAAAATGAAACCATGTCATTCTGTTCTCTTTGAGATGAAAGACTTTTAAAGAGAATGTAATAGTAAATTAATTAGCATAATAGGAATTCACCATAGACAATGACATAATTCCTTGGTTAGAAACAGATCCAAGAGTATAAATAGATCATTATACATCCTTATGTATATATGATAAAATTACAGGTGGTAGGGAAGTAAAGAATTACTGTAGGAATAGGCTTATGAAATCTTGGAGTCATCCCGTAGTCTATAATCTGGACATAGGAAATATGTTTAGTACAAGAGCCAGGAGGTAGTTGTTTAAGTCCCAAAATCTATAAAAAAGAATTCTGATATCTGGGATAATAAAAAAATGAATGACCCTTTTCTAAGAGTGAGAGTCTTCTGCCTTTTCCTATAGTTCTTCCCAATTCTCCAAGAGAATTTATATATTTATATATTTATTTAATTTTAATTTTAAATTTATTTTATTTTAAACAATTTTATGAGATAAAATAAAATTATTTTATTTTATATAAAATTATTTTATTTTTAATAATTTGATGAATTAATAATTTAATTTGAATTAATTAACTTGTTCACTTAACATCCCGTTATTCATCGATTTGCTCAAATAGGCACCAGAAACATCTCCATTTGACCCTATCACATGCCAGAAAAGCCCAATGGCATCCACATGCTTCAGGAATACAAAGAGACTCAAACTGCACATTCAGGGTATTGACAAAGAAGTTTGACCATCTTGTAGGTGGGCGGCCACGTGATCTTTTGATATCCCATGGAATCCAGTCTGTAATGGCTCTAGTCCAGTGTAGTCTCCAAATCGCAGAACATGTCCAACCCCTCTGATTTTCATGCCTTGACAATCGAGACAGCGTCCGTGACTCTGGAACAGCGATGGAGGTTGGAACTCTGGATTCCTTCTTTCACTTGAGTGAGGTGTGATATTCCAAGCATAGCTCTTTCAATTCTTCTTTGGGAGACCAGAGCGTTCCTGATTTCGTAGGGCCCAGGTCTATGAGGTGTATATTAATGCAGGGAGAACAGTGGAGTCAAAGAGATGTGTCTAGAGCTGGAGGTTCTTTGTCTTTTTAGTTATTTCTTCGATGCCTTTGAAGGCATTCCATGCCTCTCTCTTCCTCCTGCGCAGCTCAGGTTTTAGGTCATTCATCATGTTGACTTCTAGACCTAGGTACACATAAATACTGCATTCAGAGATGTTTGTTCCATTGAGAGTGAATGGGGCCTCTGGAGCTTGTTCACTTTTTATGAACAGAGTTTTGTTCAGATTCAGCTATAGACCTATCTGTCCACATTCTCAGTCAAAGTCAGCCAGCATTCGTGCTGCTTGGCTATGTTTGGTGTTATTAGAACAATGTCATCAGCAAAGCAGAGGTGGTGTAGTTGCCAACCTTTTATGTTCACTCCAATTCCTTCCTATTCAAATTGTCACATGATGTTCTCGAGGGTCGCACTGAAGAGTTTTGGTGAAATGGTACCACATTGACAAACCCCTCTTTTGACATCAATGATCAGTTCCTTGTAGAATGGTGACAGCCTGGAGGTGAATCCAAAGTACAGCACACAAAGGATCTTGATGTATTGGGTTTGAACACCCTGTTTGGCTAGGGCTTCGATGACCACTTTGGTGTCCACAGTATCAAAAGGTTTCTTTAAATTAATGAACGTGAGACAATGTGGCATCTTGAACTCCCTACAAACCTCAATGAGCTTGGTTACCATGTGGATATGGTTGATTGTGCTGAAACCTTTTCGGAATCCAGCTTGCATGCATGGTTTTCTTCATCTAATGTTCTACCAATCCTGTTCAGGATAACTGGATGACTTGAGTGAACAGCTTGTAGATGACAGATAACAGGCAGGGGGGTGATAGTTGCCAATGTCATGAACGTCTTCCTTCTTGAACAGTAGAACTGTCCTGCTGGTTTTCCATTGGGAGGGCTCCTTGCATTCAGTCAGGTACCTACCTGTTGTGAAGAGCTCAGCCAGTGTATTGATGAGTACCGAAGGCAGATTCTTCAGGTGTTCTGGTCTGACATTGTGTGGGCCTGGTGCTGTTCCCTTCTTTACCTATGAAATGGCATGTTGGATCAGAAAGGATAAAGTTGGGAATGATATATTCATCCAGCAGATATTGGTTTGTGGGCTGGTATATGTGGCTATCAAAGAGATAAGTAGAAGATATGAATGATCTTCTCCATTGCCTTTCTGGAAGATGTGATAGAACCATCAGGATGTCAGAGGGCAGTCATCTTGGTCTTATAGCTGGCAAAGGACAGGCGGGCATTGCAAATGCTTTTCCCGGCTTCTGCTGCATCTTCCAGTATCTCTGCTCTTCTGTTATTTAAGTCTTAATTTATCACTCCCTTGCACTGCTTTGAAAGCTTGGTTGGTAGCATTTGATCGCCTGAGACTTACGCCTTGTCACGTAGGCTAATGAACTCGAGAGTTTCTGAAGATATGTATCCTTTCGTGGTTTTTCTCTCTCTCGGCATTCTTTGCACAATCATGGCGGTGCTCAACCAGTCGGTTGTATTCTTCATCGAGCGGGTCGGGCCGATGATGGTATCTTCTCATGTTGCCACAATTGTACCAAAGAGTTCCCAATTGGTGGTCATTCTTGGAGTTCTCTTCTTAAACTTTGCAACCTTTTTTCCCCATTGCATGAAGTAGAATTATGCAAGAAGGAGATGGTAGTCCGATACTGTTTGGAATATTGGGACAACAGTGACATCTGTTAGGCAAAACCGTTGATTGAATATGATGTGGTCAATTTCATTTTGGAACTGTCCACCAGGAGATTCCCATGTCCAATGTTTTGATTTAGCCTTCTGGAACTGTGAGTTCCCATGAATGGTCTTGGTGGACATGACGAACTCAGATAATCTCTCACCCTGTTCATTCCATTCTACATTATGGGTCCTGATATGGAGTTCTTGGGCTGATCTTGTCGGTCCTATCTTGGCATTAAAATCACCAACTATGATCTTGTAGAAGGTGTGATCTTTTTTATAGAACTCCTCCAATTCCATGTAGAATTTCTCAATTTCTTCCTCCTTGTATGTGGATGTTGGTGCGTAGACAATGAAGATAGAAATTGCTGGCAGTGGTCCACATCTCTTCAAGTGTAATCGTCCTATTCGGTTTGTTAGGCATTCAAATGAATCAATGTTCATGGCCATATTCTTAGTTGACAAGGACACTGACACCACCGACGCCTCTTTCATCACATGCCCCTAGGAACAGTTCTTCTCCTGTGTCAAAAACAGTGTGATGTAATTGACTCCTCCTCATCTCAGTCAGACCAATGATGCCATACTTGATCTTTTGCGCTTGCACCATCAGGTCCCTTGATATATGCTTCTGATGCCAGTGTACATGAATTGAAAGTACAGACAGTCATTTTTGTCCTTCTTTGTTTTGGCAGAGTAGTATGGCCCTGAAATTTTATCAGGCCCTCATGTTCGTCCTTCTTAGTGATGCCATATTAAGGGATCTTTCAGGGTCAGGAAGAAAAAATTTTTTTATTACTTGTTTTGGCATATTGAATATGCATCGCATGCCTTGCCAGGCTCTGCCGTGTGAGTGGTATACTCTTAGTAGCTTGTTAGGCTAAGCACTACCAGGAGTAATTCCTTAGTGCAGAGTCAAAAGTAGCGCTTGAGCATCACTGAGTGTGACGTTGCTTTTGCCCTGAAAAGCAGGACATGCCCTTCAGTCGCTCCATGTAGCCGGAGGACACATGGCCTATGCTCTGATCATCCCCTTGGTGGTCCTTGTAGCGCCTAGGAGCGTGGTGAGGCAAGGCCAGGGGCACCGGCATGGGCCCAGGACTGGCCATGCGGGAGGCTATGTGGCGCAGTAGCAGCAAGTAGCTACAGTGTGGCCTGGAGCCCCTTGGCTTGTGGCCCCCCATTTCTGGGTGACTCGGTGGGGCTTCGCGCCTATCCTACTGGCAATACAATGATTGACACCCAGCAGTCATCTTTCTTTACCATCTTTACCCCTACCATGTTTGCCGCTCTCAACAAGGACCACCAAATTAATTAACTAAATTTAATAATTTAATAAAATAAAATTATTTTATTTAGATTCCTATTGTCTGTCATTTACAAGCTTTTCATTCGCGTTATCATGAACAGGATTGGCAGAACAGTAGATGAAGGACAACCATGCAAGCAAGCTGGCTTCCGAAAAGGATTCAGCACAATCGACCATATCCACACAGTAACCAAGATCATTGAGGTTTTTAGTGAGTACACGATGCCGCTCTGTCTCACGTTCATTGATTTTAAGAAAGCCTTTGATTCTGTTGAAACTGAGGTGGTCATCGAAGCCCCTAGCCAAACAGGGCTTTCAAACCCTATACATCAAGTTCCTTCGTGAACTGTATTACAGATTGACCACTAGGATCTCACCATTCTACAAGGAAGTAATCAGTTTTGTCAATAAGAGGGGTGCAGCAGGGTGATACCATCTCATCGAACTCTTCAGTGACACCCTTGAGAACAGCATGCAACAATTAGAATGGGAAGGAATGAGTGTGAAGATAGACAGTCAGCAACTACACCACCTCTGCTTCGCTGATGACATCATTCTTATAACACCAAACATTAGCCAAGCAGTCCAAATGCTGGCTGGCTTTGACTGAGAATGTGGAAAGACAGGTCTACTGCTGAACCTCAACAAAACAATGTTCATGAAGAATGAACTAGTTCCAGAGGCCCCATTCATTCTCAGTGGAAAAAAATCTCTGAATGTAGCAGTTGTGTCTACCTATGTCTAGAACGCAACATGATGAACGACATAAAACCTGAGCTGAGTAGGAGGAAGAGAGTGGCATGGAATGCCCTCAAGAGAATCGAAGAATTAGCTAAAAGGACAAAGAAACTCTGGATCCTGGCACATCTCTTCGACTCCACTGTTCTCCATGCATTAACATATGCCTCAGAGACCTGAGCCCTACGAAAGCAGGATGAGAATGCTATTTGGGTCTCCCAAAGAGAAATCGAAAGAGCCATGCTTGGAATATCACACCTCACTCAATTGAGAGAACGAATCCAAGTTTGAATCTCCATTGACAATCCAGAGTCAGGGATGCTGTCTCCTTTGCGAAGGCATCAAAAATCAGATAGACTGGACATGTAATGTGATTTGGAGATAACCACTGGACTTTAGCCTTTACTGACTGGATCCCCGGGACATCAAAAGATCACTTGACCACCCACCTACAAGATGGTCAGACTTTTTGTCAAGACCCTGATTCAACGTTTTGAGGCTCCTTGTATTCCTGAAGCATGCAGATGCCATTGGGCTACACTCACACTTGATAGGGTCAAATGAAAACATTACTGGTGCCTGCTTGAGCAAATTGACGAATAACGGGATTTCAAGTGATCAAGTGATCAAATAATTTTACTGAAAAAACTGGGTCCCCTGGGATATACCCAGAGCCATGTAGAGCCTGGCAAGCTACCTGTGGTGTATTTTATTCACCAAAAACAGTAACAATAATGGACCTCATTCTCAATGAATGGAGAGGTTGCTAGCACCTGCTAAACCAAATTTATGAATAATGGGAAGACAAGAGACAAGTGATTGAAAAACTTAGTTTTAAGATTTTTGCAAGTTTCTGGTGCAGTGTTGAGAAGTGAACCATGGTTTCGCTGCTATATGTCTACACTTTGAACTTCTTCCAGCATTTCCTGTGATTGGTGATTGTTGTCTCTATTTTGTCATGAATTTGTTTTAATTTAAAATAAGCTCTGTCAAGTATATATTCTTGTATGATCCACTTCGATATCCTTCAAATGTGCTAGTAGAACGGTCAACTCACCATAAATATTTTAGTAATAAAAAGAGAACATCTTTGATTAAAGTTAAAAACAAGCTGTTTCCCCTCTGAAGACCACAAACTCTTTTGTTTGCCTTCATTAAAGAAGAAGAGTAAAGGTGGGATTAGAAATTCTCTGATTAATGTTACTCTTATTATTAGATCTTTAATTTGTGTGACATGCAAGTTAAAAAGGAACTGCATTATACTGCTTTTAAGTTTCTCCCTCTTGAGTTTACAATGTGACCTACTCAACAGCATATTTTCGCTTATACTTCCCATTCATTTCTAACATCTACTGACATTGTTCTCTGTGTTGTGTCTTCCATAATGGATTGAGGCCATCAAGAGAAAGACAGATATTAGGACCATCAGAAAGTGATTATAGGTAGCATCTGGCAGGAGTTATTTTCTCTTAAGGCTTTGACATGTCATTCCTGGTAAATCAGTTCTATTAGCTATCTAAAGGCACCAGATGTACCATAGGAGATTATGCCAATAAATCTTTTTGTGGATTATATATTTTTTGACTATTGCTGATTCATTGCAGTTCATATAACCCAACTATTTTTGTCTAGAAATGGATTCCAATTTAAGCTACTTAGGTTCTTCCTTACTGAATAAATACTTTAGAAAATTGTTCTTGCATGATATGAACCAAGACTAAAGATAAGTTCATTTTAGTAGATATTGGTATATTAATAAGCTTTTTAATCTGATTGAATTGAAAATTTTCAGTGGATTATCACTGGTAAATTCAACAACACAGCAGGTATATTTTTTATTAAAATACTTTCTGTAAAACCTAATAGTCATTGATTTCATCTGTGTGAAATGATTTTTCATATAGTCCAAAACACACAGTCATAAAATAAATGTACCTGGTATAGTATTTTGAAGTGTGTAATAATTTATAATAGTGTGAATAGGAGTCTTAATGTTTAAAAAAAAGTTCTGTCATGCTTTTCCATGGTTCCTTTTCTTAATGAGTAGTAAATACAATGAGTACTATTTGTAAAACAACTTTATTTTTATCTACTTCTGCATTTATTTAATGTACAGTCTTCTTAGTGAGTTCATGTTTAGCTCTTAAAAGTCCATCACATTTTCTGAGCTGGACATTTGTAGTAAAGCAAGAAGGGAGCTTGCTTTGCATGTGTCCCACCTAGTTTTCCCAAGCAGATAGGAGTGATTTCTGAACTAAAAGCCAGAAGTTAGATAACCTTTGAGCACCACTGGTATGGCCAAACAACAACATCTCCCTTCCCTGATAAAAAAGATATTCTCAATTTTCAATTTTATATACTCTTTTTTGTCTTTTCTATCATAACTATTGCAGCACACAGAATCAGAAATATCTGTTGCACTTAGATTTCTTTTCATATGCGATGGGGGCATTTTTACTCAAATTTCAACCCCCAAGTCAGACATTTCTCTTTAATTCATTTGAAAAAAATAAGAAGTGAATTTTGGTGCCATTCTTGTTACTGGTATACCACCACTTTTGCATGTATCACACTTTAAGAGACTAAATAAGCAAACATCAATAGACAGAATATTACATATTACCATTTTCTGTTTTTATTTTCATCTCACCTACTATTCTCTGAACTATGCTGACTTTTCCTTAAAATTAAATATGCCAGAGAGAAAAATACAAAAGTAAATGTTGCAGATTTATGAAATTTATATTTCTGTTTTGATAGTTATTTGGAGGAGACTGGGACCATGTCCTATGATCCTCGACCCTCACCCACAATCTGTATGCTACTCAGCACAATAGGGGCAAGCTAACTTATAGCCATCCTGTGATGCTCCAGGCCAACCGAGACCACCCACAGTGCTCCTTAACAGCACTCTGTCCTTTTAGGCCTATCTATGCCCTTTTATATCTTGATTTTTATTTTTCCCAATAGCATTAAAATATATCAATATATTGATATATTTTAGATATTTGCTTCTACTCTTAAATAATTAAAACATTTAGTGTCTAGTTGTACAAACATATTCTGAATCACTGTGTTCATTGCACTGCTTGCTACTGCAAAGATCACATAGTATTAATAGAATATTTAGTATTATTAAATAGTATTAAATAGAATATTTATCTTCAAGAAGATAATTATTTTTAGAATCAAGCACTGTATTCCTGAAAATATCATTACCTAACGATAGAATCTGAGTTAAGTGCCAAATTGACAGATGCAGCACATTAAGGGCAGAAGACTTTTCAGATGAAGAAGTATCATGACAAACAATAAACTAGGGTCGCAGGGTGGCATTCTTTTTTGTTGTCTTTATATGTGGACATCTTTAGTATAAAACAATGTAAACACTCAGAGGTCTCAAGGGAGCTTTTATTTTCTTTCCACACTAGAATTAATTGTTTTGCAAAACATTCTTAGGAACTTACTCTTTGAAAATTACTCCTGACTTTTCCATTTACATATAAAACACATCCTTCCATGAAAAATTTGAAGAGAAAACTAGGACTAACAAAGAATCTATATAGAATCGTTCATTTTCTCTATCTCTTGACTGGTCAGTGTGTGAGATTTAACACTCAAAACCCAGTGGATCCACATATTGAAAGTTGATCCACCTGCTCTATACTCTCATTTTCAAGTCTGACTCACCCTTCCAAAAAGAGTAATAAAAACATTGTCATGATTACCTTCTCAAATGTTTTGTCACTTAATAGGATAGCCAATCTCCCTCTTACAATTTTGCTTGTGAGGTGTTGATGCATGAATAAAGTGGTTGATGATGGTTTTATGATGTCAGAGTAACATTCATATCAATGACTCTGACATTATTAACTTCCCTTCTATAATTGTGTCAATAGCATTTTGTAATTTAATATTAAACCATTTCTTATAAATAACAGATCTGGCATTAGTCTGCCTTACTCTGAGGTCTACGGGAAGTTTGCCAAGGATATGGCTGATGAAACACAACCTTAGACAAGCTCCATCTGTCCCATTTAGACGATATACAGTGTCAGATCTCAGTGGTGGAAGCAATAACTGCAAGCTGCTCTGAACAGACAGCAAGAGAGAGCCACTGATCACACTGATTAAAATAAACAAACCCTAAGGGTAGGTTGTAGTCACTATAAATTTAGACTAGATAACTACTTTTAAATAGACTTCTGCATTAGGCTCTTATCATGTGGGGAATAAATATATATAAAACAATTATCCATATATACATATATTATATGTGCATATATGTATACATGCATATATACATATTATATGTAAATATATATGTACATATAGCATATGTACATATAGTATATGTAGATATATAATTTTATTTACCTACAAAGAAAGCATTGTGGAGTATTGCTTAACCCATTTAAAAATATTATGTTCAGAGGAAATATATGTGTAAAACATATGTTTTCAAAATTATTAGGACTTAAGGGCATAATTAAGCTGGGTCACTAACCCACAGTTACATTAGGCTTTTCTCAAAATAAGTTTTGAGAAGAATAAAAAGAATATGGTTTAGCCAAAGTACAATGAAGCCTAATTCCTGAATGGTTGTTTAATTGCAACATAAACACCATTTAATAAAACCATTAATTTAATGAACATTCAAAAACTTCTACAGTTAAAATTTTCCAATTTTACAGGGAAAACTTTACAGGGAACGTTTTCCAATCTTTCATTTCCATGCAGCTCTCTTCCTCCTGCGCAGCTCAGATTTTAGGTCGATCATCATGTTGATTTCTCGAACTAGGTACACATAACTGCTGCATTCAGAGATGTTTGTTCCATTGAGAGTGAATGGGGCCTCTGAAACTAGTTCGTTTTTCATGAACATAGTTTTGTTGAGATTTAGCTGTAGACCTATATTTCCACATTCTTCGTTGAGTCAGCCTGCATTTGGGCTGCTTGGCTAATGTTTGGTGTTATTAGAACAATGTCATCAGCAAAGCGGAGGTGGTGTAGTTGCCAACCTTCAATCTTTACTCCCATTCCTTCCCATTCTAATTGTCTCATGACATTCTCTAGGGTGGCGCTGAAGAGTTTTGATGAAATGGTATCACCCTGCTGAACCAGTGTTTTGACATCAATGATCACTTCCTTGTAGAATGGTGAGATCCTGGTGGTGAATCCGTAACACAGCTCACGAAGGATCTTGATGTATTGGGTTTAAAAACCCCCGTTTGACTAGGGCTTCAATGACCACTTAGGTCTCCATAGAATCAAAGGCTTTCTTTAAATCAATGAACGTGAGGCATCTTGAACTCCCTACAAACCTCAATGAGCTTGGTTACTGTGTGGATATTGTCGATTGTGCTGAATCCTTTTTTGGAAGCCAGCTTGCTTGCATAGTTGTCCTTCATCTAGTGTTCTGCCAATCCTGTTCAGGATGACTAGAGTGAACATCTTGTAGATGATGGACAACAGGCAGATGGGGCAATAGTTGCCAATGTCATGAATGTCTCCCTTTTAAAACAGTAGAAATCTCCTCCAAGAGCATCAAAGAAATAGCTAAAAGGACAACAAACCTCTGGATCCGGGCACATCTCTTTGACTCCACTGTTCCCCCCTGCATTAACATATGCCCCAGAGACCTGGACCCTATGAAAGCAGGATGAGAATGCTATTCAGTCTCCCAAAGAGAAATCGAAAAAGCCATACCTGGAATATCGTGTTTCACTCAAGTGAGAGAAGGAATTCTAGTTCGAACCTCCATTGACGTTCCAGAGTCAGGGACTCTGTCTCTTTGCCAAGTCTTTGAAAATCAGATGGGCTAGACATGTAATGCAATTTGTAGATGACTGCTGGACCCAAGCTGTTTTTGGCTGGATCCCACGGGACATCAAAAGATCACGTGGCCGCCCTCCTTCAAGATAGTCAGACCTTCTTCAAGACCCTAAATGATTTGAGTCTCATGGTATTCCTGAAGCTAGCAGATGCCATTGGACTACACTGGCATGTGATAGGGTCAAATGGAAACGTTACTGGCTTCTGCTTCAGCAAATCAACAAGTAACAGTATGTCAAGTGATCAAGTGATCAAGTCATCAAAGGTTCATTTGAAGTTATAGATAATTAACATAGAAATATTTTGAGGTTAGACTTTTTGCATTGATTTCCTATATATTATCACTATCTTCCCTTTAATCATCTATTTGCTAGAGCGGGCACCAGTCATATCTCCATATGTCCCGTCTCATGCTAGTAGAACCCAAAGGCATCCTCTTGCTCTAGGAACATAGAGAGCCTCAAACCATTATATTAGGTCATGGGAATGACCTAATATAAATGTTACTGGTATTTGGCATATCAAATACTACACGGGCAGCTTGCCAGGCTTGCTGTGCGGGTGGCATACTGTTGTAGTCACCTCTAAATAAAGCATTTATAGATGAACCATGCGGTCGCTACCGGCCGCGATCGGGCTGTGATAGTCTGGTCTGCTGGGTGGAGTAGTGACTAGAGGGAAGTCGGATGTGGAAAATGGCGGGCCCCATGCAGTAGTGGAGGGTGGTCTGGCTTGTTGTGAGGCTCTGCTGAGGTGGCAGGCCAGGGCTAGAACCCACCATGCCTCCCAGGAGCCTCACGAGCAGCTGGGCACAGGGGGAGCAGCTCTGCCCCATGTCTGAGAGTCCTATATATTTTAATGTATATTAAACTAGATTATAAAAACAGATTTCTGATCAATATTTAGAAATAAAAATTAAAATTCCTTTTAGAATATTTAAAATGCGCAAAAGTAACTAAGTTAGGGGAGAATTATTTATTTGTCGTGATAAAAGAAGCTTGATTATCCATATGTGTGACTGGCTTCCTAGGTTAAAGTTTATATAATCTGCCTTACACTTCACTGCAAATTTGAATGAAAAAGTAGGGGGATTTATTTTGATCAATGGTGATGGTTTATTTTTATAATTATCAGACAGCATTTACTGAAGATCAACTAAGTGTTTATTTTATCATTATTTCCCATGAGGCTTTTATTATGTAGAAAAGTATTGATCTTTCTATTTTTTTTTAAACAGAAAGCAGTCTAGCAAATTGAACCAGGGTGCATTAAGATGCTAACAGAGCATTGGAAATGGAGAGCATAATCATAAGGAAGGAAGTAGTTATTTATGTGGGAAAATAACTCAATCATATTAGGCATCATATTTCCTCCAGCATCAAATAAGAAAGTTGAATTAGATGATTTTTAAAATTTCTGCCAACTTTGCTGTTTCATTTCCTTTGGTCAATGATTTTTTTCTAAATGAAAATTCAGTGTTATCCATGTGTACACCTAATAGCCATTCTTTTAGATATAATTTAGAGTTTATAAGTTACTTTTCTATTAATATTTTATTATACCACTGTGAGATATACAATTACAATGTTGTTCATGTTTGGAGGTTTCGGTCACATAGTGTTCCAGCACCCGACCTCCACCAGTGCCCATTTCCTGCCACCAATGTCCCAAATTCCCTCCCTCCTTCCATAGCCTGCCTAAATGGCAGGTTCTTAATTTCTTTTTCTCTCTCCCTCTCTCTCTTTTCCTTCTCTTACACATTGTGGGTTGCACTACATACACTTAGAGGCCACCATGCACATTTTTTGCCTGTATTTAATGCTCAGTTCTAGGTTGGTATTAGCCCTTTCAACATTTATTCGCACATGTTCCCTTCTCTGTCTTAGCTAACCTCTAACTCCCACACATTTGTGGTAATTTCCACTTTTGTAAGACCTCCAGATCCATGTTTCGCCTGACATTGGATTTGGTATCATATTATGTATATATATTTATTTATTTATGTCATGCAAATAAATGCAGTCATTCTATATATCTCTCTTTCCTGCTGACTAATTTCACTCAACTTGATCCTTTCCATTTATAGGCAAATTTCATAACTTCATTTTTCCTAACAGCTGCATAGTATTCCATTGTGTATATGTACCACAGTTTCTTTATCCAGTCATCAGTTCTCGGGCATACTGGTTGTTTCCAGGTTCTGGCTATTGTGAATAGTGCTGCTATGAAAATAAAAGTGCGGATGGTGTTTCCACTGTGTGTTTTTGGCTTCCCAGATTATATTCCCAGGGGTGGTATGGCTGGGTCAAATGGGAGCTCAATTTCTAATCTTTGGAGGAATGTCCATATTGTTTTCCTGAAAGGTTGTACAAGTCGACATTCCCACCAACAATGTACGAGAGTCCCCCTTTCCCTGCATCCACATCAGCGCTTGTTATTTTTACTCTTTTGCGTATGGGCCAGTCTTTGTGCCTGATATATCCTGGATATTAACCCCAGATGGGCATTGGATGAATATTCTTTCCCATTCTGTGAATTGTCTTTGTATCTTGGTCACTGTTTCTTTTGAGGTGCAGAAGCTCTTTACTTTCATGTAGTCCCATATGTTTATATTTTCTTCTAGTTGCTTTGTTAATGGTGTTTCACCTTGAAGATGTCTTTGGCTTCAATTTTGTGGAGGGTTTTTCCTATTTTTTTCTTCAACATACTTTATGGATTCAGGTCTGATATTGAGATCTTTAATCCATTTTGATCTGATTTTTGTGCAAGGTGTTAGACAAAGGTCCCCAAACTGAAGAATTCCTGCTGCCAGATACAGGAGGCCCGTAACATACCAGCTTAAAGAAACCCCAATTAGAATACTCCAAGACACATTCTTATTAAAATGACAAATAGACAGAGACAATAGACAGAGATAGAATACTGAAAGCAGCAAGATCAAAGAAGGAAATCACATACAAAGGAGCATCCCTGATATCTACAGCAGATTTCTCATATGATACAGTCCAAGCCCGAAAACAAAGGTGGGATATTGTGAAAAGACTCAAATTGAACTCCAAAAAAAACCGCCGGAGGGGGGGGGGGGGGGGGGCGTTGGGGGGGGGGGGGGGGGGGTAAATGCAGGCTTCACCAAGAATTCTTTACCCAGCTAGACTTACTTTCAAATGTGAAGGAAAGAAACACAATTTCATAAACAACAACCAGGAAATTCATAGACTCAAACCCAACTTTAAAAAAAGCATTGAAGGGTCTATTGTAAAATAAGACAACCCAAAACCACAAGTTTAAACAGAAAGATGGCACAAAATCCAATGACAATAACTCTCTCTCAACTTCAATGGTCTAAATGCACCAATTAAGAGCCACAGAGTAGCAAAATGGATTAAAAATCTGAATTTAACATTCTGCTGCCTACAAGAAACACATCTGAATAATCAGAGCAAACACAGACTCAAAGTCAAAGGCTGGAAGACCAATCTCCACGCAAATAACCTCCAAAAAGGCGGGTGTAGCCATACTGTATCTGACAATATAGATAGACTTCAGGCTGAAAAAAGGTTAAAAAGGACAATGAAGGCCATTTCTTAATAATTAAGGAGTATGTATACCAGGAAGAAATCACACTACTAAACATGCATGCGCCAAACGAGGGGCCAGCAAAATACTTAAAAACTATTATAATAGACCTCAAAGAAGACATTAACAGTAGCACTAATAGCCATTTTTTAGGCTCACCTATATATATATATATATTTCAGAAACTTTATGGTATCCTGTAGGTCTGTGTCTCAATCCTAATGCCATTGGCATTTGGGATCATACCTCTGTTATGGAATTGCTCTAAACATTGCAGGACTTTGTAGTATCTGTGTATGTCCTCAATCCATTAGATAAGGGGAACAATTGTTCCCACCCATCTGTTTATTTTTTAAATCTCTCTAGATTTTGACATGACCTTGATAGGGAGCACTAAAAAAACTCTGTTTTCCAAAACTATTGGATACCTCCATTTTATGATGTATCTCTAATTAGACTTGAGTCAAAAATATTCAAAGAGGACCATTGCTCCTCTTTGCAACGGTCCCTTTATTTGACTTCCTTTATGCATTCAGTCTATAGTCCTTTCCCAAAGTTCTTTTTCTTTCGTGTGTATGTGTGTGTGTTTCTCATGCTGGTCATAGAACCTAGTTCTCACACATTTAACACGTTTTTACTGCTATGATACATCCATGCCTGGCTTTGCTTTGATGATCTTTTGATGAACTTCCAATTCTATAACTAATGATTTTATTCTAGAATTATCTCTAGGGAATTATATTTTTATTTCCAAATGCCTTCTTGGCATCTCAGCATGGGGTGTTAACAAAATCTGAAGGAAGTATTGCCTAAAAGGAGCTCTCTTTATTCCGTTCCTGCACGTTCTGACCCTCATCTTCCTACTTCAGAAGTGGTTTCTTCCAGCATTTTTTAAAAACTACTTGAAAATTGACAGCATTATCATAGGCATGCCTTAGTTGTGTTTACCAAAAGAAAAATATAATATTAAATTATGTAATTATGATACATATGTTTAACTCAATACATGATATTTTTCCTAGATAATTACCATAAAACTTTCCTATTTTGTAAGTTTTATTTTGTGCTTATTTGTTGATTCAAGAATAAACTATACAGTAGAGTTTTTCCAAGGAAAAAGACTAATTGATTTCTTGATTGACCTACCTATCTACCTAAGTTCAGATATTCAACAAATCTTCTGATTTAGCCTGCCCAGATAGCTCATATCTGCTTCTCCATTGCTGCCGCTAGACCTCCATGCTACCAGTCTCTCATTCAGATATACTCACCATCCTCTATGTCAATGATTTCATTCTTACTATTTTCCAATTAAATATAACAGGGTCACTTTTAAATTAATTCAAAAATTATGTCATGTCATTCCTGTACTTAAAACCTCAGTGGCTGCCAATGCCTCTTAATAAAATTAAAATCTCTAACCAAGTGACATGAAGAAGCATGAAATAGAACTCCCTCCATACTGGCTTTGTGTTTTGCTATTTGCCCATTGAGCTTCACAAAGTGATACTGGTTTCCAGTTCTCTACTTACTCTTTACCTGCTATTCTTTCTTATGGAAAATTCTTTTCTTAACTCTTCTTTTTAATTCCACTTCATTTGAACACTGTGATTTACAAAGTTTTACACAGTACAGTTTTTTACAAGCGTTCATCATTCAACAGCAGTCTCATCACCTGTGTGCCCCGCCACCAAAGATCTTCCTCTCCTACACTCTCCCCCATCCCCATATTGCTCTCCCTTTTGGCACTAATTGTTTCGATTATTGCAGTGCATAAATAGTAATGGTATTGATAAAGTCATAAGCTTTTCCTGGACTGTTACATGTGAATTTGGTTCATCATTATTTCAGGTTTTCACAAATACTGTTTAGACTTATTTGAGCCTATTCTGAATAATTCACTTATATTGCTTTGTTAGAGCTAATTTGCAAATAAGGTCAAAAAACAAATTCTTAGAAGAAGATTAATAGGGATTTTTAAATCTCACACTGGACCCATTGGACCATCTGATCCCCCTGTGGAAGTAACTACTATGTTCTTACAGAGTAGATATTGTGCCTACATATATTGTTATATTCTTGCAGAGTAAAAATCATTGTGCCTACACAATGATTTTTTTCTTTTTATGTAGAAATCATGGTATCATGTCTGCAGTTTGTTGGTCTCCTTGGAGATTTCTAGCTGCATGTCTGAACCATGACTGAAGTGAGGTTGCAATGGTCTTTCTTAACTCTTCTTGACTGATTTATTTTTTGAAGCTGCTAATTATAGTTTCTTTGTTGTGTTTCCTTGTTTGTTTTGATTTTTTCTGACCATAGCCTGTGGTTCTCAGGGATCACTCCTGGCAGGGCTTAGGGGATCATATGCGGTGCTGGGGTCTGAACCTGGCTCAACCACACACAAGGCAAGTGCACTGCCTGCTGTACTACTACTCCAACCTCCAACTTCAGCTCTTTGAACAGTCTTCTCAGCCTTTCAAATTATTTCTAGAATAGCACTCAGCTCATTTATTTTATAGAAACCATCACAAATTTAATTATCTTGTTTAATCACTCATGGGTTTATAATAAATTCCCATACTAAGGGTACAGACTCAGAGCAACAAGGACTCTGTCTGACAATGTTCTAATACCCAGGGTAATGCCACATACATAGGAAGATTTGCATCAGTAGCTGCTGAATCTCTGATGTCCTGGCTGAGTACGTCATTGAGTAGCTAATTAGCTAATTAGTAAAAGAAGTTAGCATGATTTCTAGAAGCATAAGATCCATCAGGTTTTGTTTGTTTTCAGTGCTATTGGATACAATTAATATGTAGCATTTCCCAGTAAGATCCTTACCTGGGAAGTTTCTGACCAGCTTTTTATGTTTTGATTAATCCTTATAATCTTTCAATTACACAAAGTTTTGAGTGAAATGTAAGGAAATATGAACTTGGCTTTGAAGATGAATTTAAACAAGTACTGAAGAGATAATACAGGAGTTAAGGACTTGCATTGTGCACCTGACCATGGTTGGGAACTAGGTCTCCCTGGTGCTAAATAATAAGTAATTGTAATTGTTTTGAAAGATGAGGTTTTTGGGTCTGAAAGATCATATAGAGATTAAGGCACTTGCTCTGCACATGGCTGTCCTCAATAAATATGTGATTAAAACCAAATAAAGGTGTGGTAGTGGAATAAGGGAATTTTGTCTAAAGGAAATCCAGATTACTTAAATTAGTTTAAATTTATTTTTTGGAATAACACTTGGTGTTCCTGAGGATTTACACCTGGTTCTATGCTCAGGAATCATGTCTGTGTTCATGGATTTAAAACCGGTACGAGGGAAATTGACCTCATGCTGTTTGCATACAAGGCAAGGACTTTACCTGCTCTACTATGTTGCTAGCTCCGACTGAAATATTTTGATCAAACATAATATGCTGATGTTTAGCTTTTTGGTACACTCTCTTTGTCTCTTCTAAGATGGGATTATATTTCACAGTAACATGGTTATTATGATATTGATTTTCTGTGAACCAATGTATCATTAATTTTTTTTCTAACAGATTGGAAGAACCCAAGAGTTCGGCATTCATCCTTAGACCTCCTTGAGCGCTACCAGGATTGGCCCCAAGCATGAGTGGATATGCCCCCACCACTGAAAAATAATGGATTACTTTCTAGAAACTATTTGCTATAGTACTTTCCTGGATATTCATAAAATCAAAAGTCAATTGCTGTAATTCTGTTCATTATGATAGAAACCCTGTACTTTAGTTAACATGTATAAGTGGTTTTAGAAATATAAGAGAAAATTCTGAAACATTCTTAAGTGTTTAAGCTAATAATTGCAATAAAATTCAAAACTATTTTCAGTTAAGGATTCCACTCTCAAGGAAATATATGTTATCAAGCATATGATTCTTTTAGCTTTTAATTTAAAAATTTTTAAACTTATCACATCAACTACAGCAGATAAGTGACATCTCCCCCTAAGACTATAGTCCCATAAACTAATTCATGGACTTATAATTTTGCTATCTGAGAAAAATACTAGAACAAATGTGGAAGCTATGGCAAGGAGAACATGATTAATTATCCTGTAGTAAAAGAGATTTCAACTAGAAAATCAGGGTTGAAAGCTTAGTGACATTATTCTAAAACACGTCCCTTAATCTGCACTGAACAGACTTTTTTTTGTTTTAATTATTGAGTAAATTTTGTTCATAAGCAAAGCACCCTTATATATTTTATTTTATTTTATTTTATTTACTTTTTGGGTCACACTCGGCAATGCTCAGGGGTTTCTCCTGGCTCTGCACTCAGGAATCACTCCTGGCGGTGCTCGGGGGACCATATGGGATGCCAGGGATCGAACCGGGCCGGCACAGGCCGGGTCAGCGGCAAGGCAATCGCCTACCCGCTGGGCTATTGCTCCGGCCCCTTATACATTTTATTTAATGGAATTTCTTAAGATTGGGGTTTGAAGTTTTATCTTTTATAAACATTAATCCATAGATAGAATGTGGCATTTACATTTTGATTAATTTCAATACAAACCTGGAATCATAACCCTAGTACAATAGCATGCTGTAAATATGAAAAAATGTAATATTTCTTTCATTATATCCATTCAGGGATTATAAATTATGTTGGTCTGATTCTTTAGAATTAAAGAATGAGGTGACATTGAAGTACAGGTGACTGAGGATATTTGTTAGACTAAATCAACTGGTGAAAGCAGAATTAATTTAGGGATTAAGCTTAAGTAAGAATGAGTGAAAGCTTGGCCTTCTAGACTGAGAGTTCTAGAGTGACTGTTGTGCCTGAGAATTGCTTTTTCAGACAAATAAAGCAGTCTTTTATTTCTATGTTTGCAATGGGCAGTCTCTGCCTCCAACGATAGTATGGCTCTTACTATGTCTCTCAGAGACTGCTCAGCCAATAGCAATCTCTGAAGAGAAGATTGTTGTATTGAAATTACTTGGCAAACAGCATATATGTGATGACTACTCCAGACCTTGTAAGTATATTTGTATGGGGCCCACTGGTTTCTATTATCGCAATGGTATCTAAAATTTGACATCTTGAGTCACATTTACTTTATAACATTTTAATGTCATAAATAGAATGTTTAACTACTGTTTGCAGTCATTAACTCCCAGACTTTTTCTTTTTTGGTTGGTTATTTTAAAAGTGGGTAATAATATTTAAAGTCATTCTACCACTTTGGAAAGCAATGCTTTGAATTCTGACCTTTATTATTTGCATTCAGTGAATTATTAAATAATTAGCAAGTCTTTTTCTCCCATGTACCAATGACACTGCCACTATTATCAGCATAATAGTTTTAGAATGAACATGAATTATACTGTAATTACGAGTAGAAAACATGAACACCTATAATAGCTTGCTAACGCTAGAATTGTGGTGGTTGTCCTAATAACAAGAGTGGTAACTAAAATTGAATACATTTTTCCTATTGTATTTTACTGTAGTTTGTCAGAAAACCATCATATGTGCAATTCTCATCCTGGTTCAAACTCCAATAAAATGACGGCTTTCTGAGATATATCTTCAACAAATTACTTATCTTTAAATATGAGTGGGTTGTTTGATGGAATAATCAAACTCTGAAGCTCCTCCTTTACTCATGTGGGGGTTTTAGATCTATATCACTCTCTCGATCTTCTCAATGCTTTATCTTATTCCACAGTTCTGCCTCATAAAAGAGGTCTTTGAGGAAGAGTTCAAAATATAACACGTCCTCTTTCTCTCTTCCCTGTATCCTTTCCTCTCTCGTAAGCAGGATTTGACAATAGGGCTTTTCAGATATACACATCCTGGACTAACTCCTGGTATCAAATCATTAGTATTTAAAAATTCTGAATCATTTATGTATAGATAAATAGTCAATGAATTACAATGTACTTTCACTTTTTTAAAATTTTTTAAAATTTTATTCAAACACCATGATTTACAAAGTTGTTTAAATACAGTTATTTCAGGTCGTAAATATTCCAACACCAGTCTCACCATCAATGTGCCCTTACCACCACCAAAGTCTCCCGTTTCCCACCTGAACCCAAGCCTGCTCTCTTAGCAGGCACTGATGAATTTACTTTACATTGCTTGTTAGAACACACATCTCTAATATGTTGCTAAAGTCATGACCTTTTCACTGAGCTGTTACTTGCAAATTGAGTCATCTGTGTTATTGCTTTTACTTATTGAACTTAGTGAGCTTGGACTCAATTTTTTAACAAACTTGTTCATGTTAACTCGATACAGACCTTCAATATTCAACCCCAATCTCACCACTTTGCAGTTTCACATCACCATAATTTCCAATTATCCAACCACCCCTTAAGCCTGGACCCTCAAAATTTTGTTTTATATTACTTATTATAGATAATTTGCTAAAATGATCAAGAAATGTTTTCTTAGATTGTTCAATCTCACTTTGGAACCATTTAGTCCTTGTATAAGAAGTTACTAATATGTTTTTACCAGCTAGGCAGTGTGTGTTTATATTTTGTTATTTGCTTCCATCTAATTTATATGCCACTAAGTGTGGTGTGTCACTTGGCATACCAACATTATAGAGTGTGCGAATTCCAATATTTCTGCTGGGGTGATAAGTTGGATTTAAATTGTTGACTGGGTGATTGTTGTGGGGCAAGGGCGTGACTGCCAGGCCTTCTGAGCAAGGAACAGGGTGATGGGGGACAGCAGCCCATACCTGGCTTTGTGACAATATGGAGATTTCAGTCACAAAAGCCATAGTCTGACAATTTTAAAGATTTAATTTCTTTTTGAACTCATTTGAACATGAGTCCAGCCTGAAATACGGCAGTGATTCTGGAGTGTGGAGGTTTTTGCTGCTGATGCTCTGTTGGAATGGGTCAAGGACACACCAGTCTACCTCTCAGGTGCCCTAGTACACTCAGCCAGGCACGAGGATCAGAAGCATCTCTCCTACATTCATTTTTGAAAAGGAAAAAAGTTCACATTATATAGAGAAGTGTTTAGATGCATGCCCCCAGTTATCACGCTATAATTTTAATGTACGGTTTTCATTAGTATTATTAGTATTGTTGATTGTTGTTGTTGATTTTTTATTGTAAGTACAGGAAAAATTTCTGTTAAAATCATGAGGGCTTGTTTTATTTTAACTTACCCTATTTTCATTGTCTTTTGTCCTCTTCTCCTTTCCTATCTTTTTCTTTCCTCTCTCTAATTTGTTCTACCTTAATCCCTCCCAGATACTTCCTTCCCACCTTCTTTCCTTCCATTCAGATCCAAGAGATCTGAGTATGTAGAGCTCTGCCAAGGAGAACTTTTGAGAAGGTGTGTTTCACCACCATTGTTGTCTGATGCCATCCTTCAGACCTCTGCTGGAAGCATAGAATCAAGTCTCCAATTATACTATTATTTAAAAAATTTTATTGTACCTCCTTGAAAAATAAAATTACAAACTGTTCATGAACAGGTTTCAGTAATACAATGTTCCAGCACCCATCCCACCACCCATGCACATTTCCTATCCCCAATGTCTCCTGATCCCTCCTCCTCCCCCCAACCTGCCTCTATGGCAGGTACTTAGCTCTTCTCTCTCTCTCTCTTCTTGCTCTCTCTCTCTCTCTCGCTCTCTCTTTCTCTCCCTCTTTCCCCCTTTTTATACATTGTGGCTTACATATATCCTGGGAGGCTGAAAACACACAGCCGAAACACCATATGCACTTCCATGTTCATAGCAACACTACAGAATCTGGAAACAACCTGAGTGCCGAGAACAGGCAACTGGATAAAGAAACTGTATATCTACACAATGGAATACTAAGCAGCTGTTAGGAAAAAGCAGTTATGAAATTTGTCTCTAAATGAATGGACATGGAGGTATCGTGCGGATGAAATTAGCCAGAGTGAAAAGGACAGATATAGAATGACTGCATTCATTTGTGGGATATAAAAAATAGTATGATACTAATATCCAAAGCCTTCCCTCCTTCTTGCTCTCCTTCCTTCCTTCCTCCTTCCTTTTTTCCTTCCTTACTTCCTTCCCTCCTTCCTTCCCTTTCCTTCTCTCCTTCCCTCCCTCCTTCTTTCCTTCATTCCTTCCATCCCTATTTCCTTCCCTATTTCCTTCCCTCCCTTCCTTCCTTCCTTCCTTCCTTCCTTCCTTCCTTCCTTCCTTCCTTCCTTCTTCCTTCCTTCCTTCCTTCCTTCCTTCCTTCCTTCCTTTTATTCTTTCCTTCCTTCCCTCGTTCTTTCCTTCTCTCCTTCCAACACTCCTTCCTTCCCTTCTTCCTTCCTTCCCCCATGATTTATAAAACTGTAAGTAACACGTTAAAAATATTTATGGAGCGTTGAGTTTCACAATATTATTTTATTAATTATTTTATTACACCACCGTGAGATATACAATTACACAGATATACAATTAAAAAAGTTCATATTTGGGTTTTGGTCATACAGTGTTCCAGCCGAGCATTGGGGCGGAGTGATAGCCGGAACATTGGGGCCGGAGTGATAGCCCAGCGGGTAAGGCGCTTTGTTTGCAGCGCGGCCGGCCTGTGCCGGCCTGGGTTCGATCCCGGCATCCCCATATGGTCCCCGAGCATCGCCAGGAGTAATTCCTGAGTGCAGAGCCAGGAGTAACCCCTGAGCATCGCCGGGTGTGACCCAAAAAGCAAATAAAAAAAAAAAACAAGGTCTTTCTTATTATTATCTGCACCAGGGTGATTCTGAGTATCTTGTTCTCGTGTACTGAAAGGGTCACTCTCGCCTGCTTAGAGCAAACTAGTATGATCCTTCCTATAGTCTTCCTATAGTCTTTCCACATCGGACTTCCCTCTCATCAGAACTCCACCCAGCAGACCAGCCTATCACAGCCCAGCTTGAGCAGCGGCCCAGCGGTTCATCAATAAATGCTGGACTTAGAGATGACAAGAGTATGCTACCTGCACGGCAGAGCCTGGCAAGCTACCCGTGTTGTATTTGATATGCCAAATACCAGTAACAATTATAGACCTCATTTCGGAATGGATTGAGGCTCTTTATGTTCCTGGAGCAAGCAGATGCCTTGGGCTCTACTAGCATGAGACAGGACATATGGAGATGTTACTGGGGCCCGCTCGAGCAAATCGATAAACAACGGGAAGACAGTGATACAGTGAGTGTTCCAGCACCCATCCTGCCACCAGTGCCCATCTCCCACCACTAACGTCCCCGGTTCCCTCCCCTCTCCCCCAGCCTGCCTCCATGGCAGGTTCTTTATTTCTTTCCCTTTCTCTTTCTCTTTTCCTTCCCTTCCAGACTATGGATTACAGAACATACATTAAAGGGTTGTCATGTGTATCTTTTTGCCTCTATTTAATGCTGAGTTCTAGGTTGGCATTAGTATCCTCAACAATTGTTAGCACACTGTTCCATTTTCTGTCTTACCTAGCCTCTGACTCCCAAACGTTTGTGATAATTTCCACTTGACCTTGGATATTGGTATCATAATATGTACATTATATTTATGTCATGCAAATAAATGCAGTCATTCTATATCTGTCTGTCTCCTTCTGGCTAATTTCACTCAACATAATCTCCATGTCCATCCATTTATAGACAAATTTTATAACTTCATTTTTCCTAATAGCTGCATAGTATTCCATTGTGTAGATGTATCAAAGCTTCTTTATCCAGTCATCGATTCTCAGGCATTCTGATTGTTTTCAGATTCTGGCTATTGTGAATAATGCTGTCATGAACATAAAAGTAGGGATGGTGTTTCTGCTTGTCTTTTTGGCTTCCCAGAGTATATTCCCAGGAGTGAAGATTCACAATATTATTAATGCTAGGCTTTTGTGCACAACTTTCCAACACCACACTTTCTACCACATTTCTATTCTCTTCCAACCACCTTTATCCCCTAGTTTTGTTGGAAATTCAATGTTCCAATTCCAAACCAAACCATAGGTTTAACCTCCCTCCACCAGTGATTCATGGTTCTTTTCTTGTCCTCACACTGCTTTCATAGCAAACTTACTTTAAAAAATATTTTTTTATAATTTGAATCATATTCTTTCATTAGACTTCAATGCATATAGTTACCAACTCTATACCAATAAAAAGTTCAAGACTTGAAAAAATGTTCTTATAACCTGTCAACTTTCTCATATCCTTGATTCCAACATACCTCCTTCCTTGCATTCTCATTTGCATTATTCAGTGCCTAGTGTTTACCAACATTCAATATCTTGAATATCTTGGGTTTTGCTTGTTTGTTTTTACTGTAGTTCTAAGACAATTAAGACAATAGGCATTTGTCCTACTTCCTCCAACATAGTTCAATTTAAAGATATAATGTTCATTTCCATTTGAGTTAATATGTCTTTCCTTGCATCTGCACAACATCCCATTGTGTATATATACAACAACTTCTTCATCCATTTATCTGTCATTGGACATTTGGGTTATTTTTTATCCTTGTTATTGTATTAAACACAGCAATAAAAATACACAAGTGAGGCCAGAGCGATAGCCCAGGGGGTAGGGTAAGGCGTTTGCCTTGCATGTGGCCGGCCAATGCTGGCGGGGTTCGATCCCGGCATCCCATATGGTCACCCGAGCACTGCCAGGAGTAATTCCCAAGTGCAGAGCCAGGAGAAACCCCTGAGCAATGCTGGGTGTGATCCAAAAATTAAAAAAAAATACACAAGTATACATTTTTTAGCTAATATTTTTATGATTGGGGATAGATGCCAAGAAATAAAGTTGCTGAATCATACAATAGCTCTATCTAATCTTACTTATTTTTTGGAAAAATCTCCACACTTTTGTCCTCAGGGGATAAACCACATTCCCACAAGCAGTGCATAAACCGAATGTGCATTAGAGTACCACATGTTTTATTGCAAACATGCAAGTTTCAGGGAAGTAATTGATCACTTGATCACTTGAATCCCTTTATTCATCGATTTGCTCGAGTAGGCGCCAGTAACATTTCCATTGGACCCTATCACGTGCCAATATAGCCCAATGGCATCTGGTTGATTCAGGAATATGAATAGCCTCAAACCGTTCCTTCAGGGTCTTGACAAGGAAGTCTGACCATCTCGTAGGTGGGCAGCCTCGTGATCTTTTGACATCCCGTGGGATCCAGTCGGTAATGGCTCTAGTCCAGTGGTTGTCTCCAAATCGCATTACATGTCCAGCCTATCTGATTTTCGATGCCTTGGCAAATGAGAGAGCTTCCCTGACTCTGGAATAGCAATGGAGGTCAGAACTCCGGATTCCTTCTCTCACTTGAGTGAGGCATGATATTCCAAGCATAGCTCTTTCGATGCCTCTCTGGGAGACACAAATAGCATTCTCATCCTGCTTTCGTAGGGGCCCAGGTCTCTGAGGCGCATGTTAATGCAGGGAGAACAGTGGAGTCAAAGAGATGTGCCCGGAGCCGGAGATTCTTTGTGCTTTTAGCTATTTCTTTGATGCCTTTGAAGGCATTCCATGCCACTGTCTTCCTCCTGTGCAGCTCAGGTTTTAGGTCATTCATCATGTTGATTTCTCGACCTAGGTACACATAACTGCTGCATTCAGAGATGTTTGTTCCATTGAGAGTGAATGGGGCCTCTTGAACTAGTTCATTCTTCATAAACATAGTTTTCTTTAGATTCAGCTGTAGACCTATCTTTCCACATTCTCGGTCAAAGTCAGCCTGCATTTGTGCCTCTTGGCTAATGTTTGGTGTTATTAGAACGATGTCATCAGCGAAGCGGAGGTGGTGTAGTTGCCGATCATCTATCTTCACTCCCATTCCTTCCCATTCTAATTGTTGCATGATGTTCTCTAGGGTGGCACTGAAGAGTTTTGATGAAATGGTATCACTCTGTCGAACCCCTCTTTTCACATTAATGATCACTTCATTAGATTATTTGTCTAATGACTAGAAATAATCTTTATAATTACCTCCCTTCATTAATGAAGTGATCATTAATGAAGGGAAGTAATTATAAAGATTATTTGTCTAGTAATTGATATTTATTACTTAATTCATCTAATTTTTTTTTTGCTTTTTTGGCTCACACCTGGCAATGCTCAGGGGTTACTCCTGGCTCTGCACTCAAGAATTACTCTGGTGGTGCTCAGGGGAGTATATGGGATGCCAAGGATCGAACACGGGCTGACATGGGCCGGCCGCATGCAAGGCAAAAGCCCTACCCGCTGGACTATAGCTCCAGCCCCTCATCTAAATATTTTTCTGTACTTAATTTCAAAATAATTTAGCTTTACATAGGATACTTTATTTTTTCTTAATTTTTGATTGTTCATTCTGAATAATTATTCTTCTTCATATGATATTGTTTCTTCTACATTTTTTATTTTAAAATTTGATCTAAAATTCTAATGTATAGAATTATGTACAAATTATTTTTTTTTTCTTTTTGCTTTTTTGGGGCAGACCCAGCTATTCTCAGGAGTTACTCTTGGCTCTGCACACAGGAATTACTCCTGGCAGTGCTTGGGGATCCACATGAGATGCCAGGGATTGAATCCGGCTTGGCTGTTTGCAAGGGTAAGGCCCTCCCCACTGTACTTTATTGTCCTGATTTTACAATAAATATCTAGTGCTCACACATTATGTTTGTGAACCTATATGCATATATACAAACTGTTAGAGAATGATTAGCATTTTAAAAAGTAATTTTGAAGCTTTGTAAAATAATCATTTGATTTTAAGTTGTTGCATTCTATACTGTAGTATAAATTACTGCATTACCAATTATTGGATTACAGGTAGTTTATTTACTGTAAAGAAGAAGTTCAACTTTTCTTGGCAACATGGTAGCTCATTTTCATGGTAGCAGTTTTTCAAGATGAAAAATTATTTAAAAAAATTATTGAAGAGAAAATGTACAATGGAAAAGTAGTTGGAAAGATTTCACTTGAAAATAAAATAGGTTCATGACAATTCTCTGAGTTAGTATTGTACAACTTTAAAGTCAGACTAGGATCAAATAATTTATAGAAACTGCATTTATTTTTTAGCATAGACATGCACAAATTATTTAATATCTTCTTTGTTGGCAGTTTTTTTTTCTATCACTGCCTCTAACTTAAATAAACTTTAAAATTGCATTTGTTTGAATTTTTTGGGGGTCACACTGGCGATGCTCAAGGGTTACTCCTGGCTCTTTGCTCAGAAATTACCCCTGGCGGTGCTTGGGGGACCATATGGGATGCCGGGGATTGAACCGGGCCAGCATGGGCCGGCCCCATGCAAGGCAAACTCCCTACCGGCTGGAATATCACTCTGGCCCCTTGTTTGAAAATTTTATGTTCTTTTTCCAATACTTTAGGAAAGTACTGAGCACTATATTTCCCTAATATTTAATCCAGAACAATTCAAACATATATGAATCAAAATTAATATGCTGTAAAATATTCAAATATATTCAGAATTGGGATGTGTCTGTGAAACATCCCTGCAATATTTTATGGCCATGCCCAGAACAATCAGTTGTAAAAGCTGCGTATGAGTTAAAATGATCAATAAAGGAAATATTATAATATCAAGTTATAACATGAAACAAGAGTCTTTCAGACCTTTTTAATGAACAGAACTAACAAGAAAAACTATTGCACCTTCATAAATCGTTGTAATACACGACTTCTAAGACGAATCCTCCTATGCTTCCCTTGTTCTTACTATTTACTTTCCTGTGTATATTTCTCTGCTGACTCTTAGTCCCACATCATAACCATTATAGTCACTCTTCACTCTCTTTCCTTTTCCTCTAACTTGTGCAGTACACAGTTAGTGCATGGATCTACCTACCGGTTTCACATGTGTTACTCTTTTCTTATGAAAATTAAGTATAATATGGTAATGATGTTTAAGAGAGTATTTGAATTATCATAGCTATGAGAATCAATAATACCCTGCATTAGAGAGATTTTTACAAAAATTCCTAAAATCAAGTAGCATTTATAATTATTATATTGAAATACATGTCATGTTTTCCAATTGAGTTTAAGCACATTAAAAAATGTTTTTATGATTGTTTTTGTATAGCTATCTGAAACTTAGAAATGTCACACTTTCAGATTATCAAAACTTTCTTTTTAATACAAAATGCCATTTGTCAGAGCCTTTATCCTGGAGGATTTAGAAAATATCTGTTTTCCAGTTGCAATGTTTTCAATAATGCATTTTAAATTTCCAAGAAAATGTGATGTTTGCATTTTATTTAAACTATCATTCATCTGAATAATTGCAGTTACCTTCTTTAGACCACTTCTACCCATAATATCACAAATTTCTAAAGAACTGATAGGTTTTTGTCAAGCAACATTCCCTCTTCTAGTATGGATATGGGACTTCAAACAAAAGCAATGACAGAGATTCCATGAACAATGCAAAAAGCATGGGTTTAATGATGAAAAGCAGAAAAATTTAAGCCATGTCACTGCTCATGGATTTTGCAGTATTGCCTCTGAAAGAATCGCCCTTTTGTTGGTTCACCCTTTCTGTAGGTTTCTGGTTGGAATTGTGCTATGAAGGGCAACACACCACTAAAAATTAGCCAGTTCCTTTGTGAACACCCTCTCTTGTAAGTGCAGTTAAATATATTCTCATTCTAGAAAGATGAAAAATCATTTTCTACTGCAGTTGGAAGTTGATAATCCAGGATGATTAACAGGGAAAGTATTTAATTTAAAACACTGTCTTAGCCCTCCACCATCCCAACAGATCCAGCTCCACTACTTCTGAACCTCTGCTTAGGACCACAGGAAGTCAGGTAGCATGATCACTTGGCTGACAATTCCAAGGCTTTTTGGAACTGGGGGAAGCTACCCCTCCCTTCTGATCAGGCACCAGCAGCCTCCATAGAAGATCCCACCAGTTTAACCAGCCCAGTTCCATATCTCCTGAAACTTTACTTGCAATCACACAATGCTAGAAGAGATTAGTCTCTGGCCTCTATACATGACCTCCATGATTTCAATGAGCCTAACTCCAGAGCTCCTGAAGTATACAATCATATACACAGCCTCATGACAGATCCTCATCAACATTCACACTGCGAAAATTATACTTACTGGCTCTAGCTGTAGATGGAAAGCAAATGAAAAAAGCCTACCATACATAATTCCTCAAAGTATTCCATTGGTGGGAAAACCACGAATATCCCCCCTGAACATGGTGGAAGCAGAGCAAACTCAAAAGGGAAAGATGCTTAGTAACCCACCAAACTCAATCACAGAAAACAATTACAAAGAATTTCAACGAGCACCAACCAGGTCTCTAAATACTCATTAATGACATTAATGGAACCATTGTAAGGATATTTAAATGAGTTCGAAGAAATGCCAGGTAGTCAGCAAAGCACAGAAAGTATGAGTACTAAAACTGAAAACATCAATGAAGAGTATAAGTATATATGAATATATATATACTATATATACATATATAGTGTATATATACACTTATATATAAGATATATATACACATAACACACACAAAATGTGTGTTTATATGTATAAAACAAATAATAGAAGCTTTGGGCAGCAGAGTAATAGCAGCTGAGAAATATATCAAAGAGCTCCATTATAAGAGAAGCCACTAGAAAACAATAGAAGGTCAAAAGAGCCCGAAGACGATGAAGAGCCCTGTATATACCTACTAGCTCTCTCTTTTCCATTTTTTCCTTCAGAGCCAGTGTTTCCTTACTGAAAACAGTAGTCTCATTAATCTATCAAAAGGTGATAAAGCAGTGCTGAAGTCTACAACTACAATTGTATTGCTGTAGATATCTTCCCGAATTCTGTTAGCAATTTCAAGTATTTTGCTGGACTGTCATTGGGTGTGTATATGTTTAAGAGTGTACTTTCCTGTTTTACATATCCATTAATTATTCAGAAATTGCCATTACTGTTCCTTCTAATCTTATTCAGTCTGAAGTCTATGTTGTCAGATACTAATATGGTCACTCCAGTCTTTTTGGAGGAGTTGTTTGAATGAACTCTTGTCTTCCAGCCTTTGACTTTGAGTCTGTGTTTGATCTGGCTATTCAAATATATTTCTTGTAGGCAGCAGAATGTTGAATTCTGTTTTTTAATCCATTTTGCCACTCCGTGTCTCTTAACTAGTGCATTTAGACTATGACATTGAGAGAGATTATTGTTACAGGATTTTGTGCCATATTTCTGTATAAGCTTGTTATGCTTTTGGGGTTTGTCTTATTATACATCAACTACTTCAGTACTTCTTTTAAAGTTTGTTTTGAGTCTATGAAGTTTCTGAGCTGTTGTTTATCCATGAAGTTGTGTATTTTTCCTTTAAGCCTGGAGGCCGGAGCAATAGCACATCTGGTAGGGCATTTGCCTTGCATGCAGCTGACCCGGGTTCAATCACTGGTATCCCATATGGTACCCCAAGCACTTCCAGGAGTAATTCTTGAGTGCATTGCCAGGAGTAACCTCTGAGTATTACCATATGTGACCCAAAAAAGCAAAATAAATTCTGAATGTGAGTCTAGTGGGTAAAAAATTCTTGATGAAGCCTCATTTCATTGAGTTTTTTCACAATGTCCTACCATTGTGTTGGGCTTAGAGGGTTTCAGCTAAGAGGTTTGCTATAAATTTAAGTGAAGCTCTTTTGTATGAAATTTCCTTCTTTGATCTTACTGCTTGCAATATTGCATCTCTAAGACATCCATTATTCATTTGTGGGATATAAAATAAAGTAGTATGATACTAATATACAATGCCACAAAAACATGAACCAGGAGGACTTGTCAGTGGTTGGAATCTACAAGTGTGTGGGATTCAGATGTTAGGTAAGATAGAGAAGGGGCCATTGTCCTAATAATTTTTTGGAAATGGTAATGCCAGTCTAGAACTGAGCCTTCCATAGGCAAAAGGATATACAATGTGTAAGAGATAATAGATGGGCAGGAGAGAGAGAGAGAGAGAGAGAGGGAGAGAGAGAGGGAGAGGGAGAGAGAGAGAAAGGAGGTAAAACACCTGTCATAGAGGTAGGCTGGGGGGTAGGGGAGAGGGAATCTGGGGACAAAGGTGGTGGGAAATGGCACTGGTGAATGGATGGGTGCTGAAAGACTAAAACCCGATCATGAACAATTTTGTAGTTGTATATCTCACTGTGGTATAATGCTAAAAAATAAATAAATGAATGAATGAATAAATAAAATAATCTAAAAATAAATAAACAGTATACCACAGAATTATGAGATGTTTGAGAGGAACAATATAAAATCATTGGACTTGCAAATAAGAGGTAAGTTTGATAAAGCAAATAAACAACACAATAGGGACCAGTGAAAATAGACCCAAAATAGGAAAACTCCCAACAGAAAACTCCAACATTATATTCAAAATTACTAAATCCAAAGACAGAGACAAGTTATTGAAAATAAGAAGAAAAAAAGCAACATATGTAAAAAGAAAGCACATACTATTCTTAGTGGACTTATCAATGAGACTCTGAGCCAGGGACAGTGGTGAGATACAGCATAAAAATTCAGCATACTGAACTCTTCATGAAGAACATCCTGTTCAGCTAGATTGTCATTGAGATTTGAAGGATGACACAGAGCTTCAGGGCAGGCAAGAGCTTAGGGAACTCGTAGTCCTGAAAAGAGTATAGCAAGAAGCATTAAAGGAGTTTATTTAAAAGGCAAGGCAAATTCTTGAGCACCAGGCATTGAATATAGCATTCACTGGCAAGGCAGTGCTTATAGTTTCCTTCTATTAGATTAAGAAATGTTTGTTTACTCATATCTTGCAAAAGGATTTTATATATTTGCAATAACAAACTGACATTTCATTTATATTAAGTATCATTTATCTGATCAGTTTTTTACATCCAGAATTTTTTAACCTTTTTATTATAATCCTTTACTATTAATGCAGACATGCAGGTAGTATACAGAATATAACATTTTCTAACATAATTCTGGTATTCCCTTTCTTAATATAAAACACACTTCTCTACTACTATAGGCCTATTCAGATTCTCCCCCTTAAATTTTTCTGAATTCTCTCCACTTTTACTAAACTTTACATTCATGGGATTTAGCTAAAGAAAATCTCAAAATGCATTAGCATTTTTGCATTTATATACCTATAACAGGATAGATTTTGAAAAGTCTATTTTGTCTTATCAATCATTGCTTTACAATTTTGTAGAATCCCAGGAGTTTAGCATTATTTACCTCTATGTGAAGGAATCACTATCTCCAAAATTAAAAGAGGAATCTATTGCAAATATGATATTCAAAAAAATAGGGAAATATTACAAAGGAAAAAAATGGTGAAAGTAATAAAATCTGAGGGTTTTGTCTATAGAGCTGAGCTAACATGATAGAGTTGGAGTGAGAGGAGTCTTTAGGACACTGGTTAGGACAGACTATTCTCTAGTGATAGGTGTGGGTTTGCAATAATATATTCACAAAAGTGTGAGTGAAATATTATAAACACAAGTACCTAAATAAACATGATAAGCATAGTAAAATATAATAAAAACTGGAAAAAATTAAAGAACCACTGTTGGGGACTGCTGGGGTCCCCAACAACACCAGGAAATGAGTTCCCTTCTATCTTCAAAGCCAGCTGGAATGGATGAAAACTCATAAATCCAGAGCCATTTTAAAAGACTTCACTATCACAGGTTCTGATATACAATCCAAGAACAGGAGAAACCCCAGTCTCTGGATTCCTGGCTGGGCCCCAGCTACGTGTATGCCAAGATGGCTGCCACCACATGTTGAAGACCAAAAGAAAATGGAGAGATCGAAGAAGGAAATTGCCAAGGGAAGACAAAATGGCAAAAAAGTCCCATTGTTTCTGATAGCTTATTTTATAGACAGAAACCTGCCAAAATATTCCAGCCCAGCCGATCATGGACCAGGCTACCTAGAGATGAAGTCAGGAAAATGACCCTTTTGAAACGTAGATCTTTAGGTGAGCCTGTGACTCAAGCTTTCAAAGGCCAAAGCTGATCCCAGAGGCAAAATCTCCCTAGAAAGAGAGGTGGGGCTACATCTCTGAACTAGAAGCAGTTCAGAATATAATTTGTAGGAAATGGCATTAATACATTTTATGAACAATATACAAGTAGCAGATCCCAGCTCTGGATCCCATTAAGGTCCAAAATCCATGAAAAGAATTCACTTTGACATTACCTTTAGAGTCAGAGTCATGTTAGTTTGCCCGGAGGGGCACTGGCATGTCTCTGAACTAGAATTGATTACATTATGGTTGATCCAACTTGGCCAAATACTCTTGGGATATCTACATGTGTGCCCCATGCAGGGACCTGTGGGGACAGAATATTATCTGGGGCAAAGTGAGATTCATGATAAAAATATTTATGCCGTATAAAATTATGAAATCAGTCCAATTCTGCCCAAACTCCCATTGTGTCTGCTCCGGAGACTCCCTAGGCAGGAATCCGTTCTTCATATAAGCTAAGTGTAGCTGGAGGCTAAGGCTCAGTAAGGCGTGTCACCCAACAAACCACTGTCCTAAATAATTGTTACCATTTTCCAATAACAAATTATTTAATCTTTATATTTATCATTCAGGTGATTTTCTCAAATGAATTTAAAAGTATGCTGGTATTTCTATCATCAAAGATGAAAACTATTAGTAACTTTGAAGCAAATTCAAGTGGAATGGAGAAATAATACAGTACGTGAGTCAGTTCTCTTGTATGTGGCCAACCCTAGTCTAATCTCTGGAAGTCTCTATGTTTTCCTGAACACCAAAAGTTGTCATTCCTGAGCACAATAGGCAATAGGACCTATGTCGGGGAACACCACGGGGCCCTGGCAGTGCAGGGAAGCGAGTAACCTTCTACCCTCCGAAGCCAGCGGGGAATGGATGAAGACTCAGGAATCCGATGCAGTTTTAAAGGCTTTACTTATCACAGGTTCAGGCATACAAGTCAGCAATAGGAGAAACCCTGTGCTTAGGATTCCCAGCTAGAACCCCAGATACATGTAGGCCAAGATGGCAGCCACCACGTGTTAAGGCTCTGTAAAAAGGAGATAAAGATAAGACTCCCAAGAAGGGTGCAAGCTCACAAAGAGAGAGCCCAGAGGAAAAGAGAGAGAGAGAGAGAGAGGAAGCAGGCTGGTTTTATACCCTGCAACTTAGACCTCCCACTATTATTGGGAAGCAGGAAGGGTCAAATGCCCTTAGGTAATTTCTCCCAGCACTTCACCTAGGCTCTATTATATGCTAATGTTTTGAGCCAAGATCTGCCTGGAAATGCCTTTATAGGGTAGAGAAGGGGGTTTCTGAGATGGCATGTCTCTGTACCAAAGACTAATACTAATGCCAGTTAAATATTTCTCCAAGTCTTCACAACTCTCGTCTACTTCATGGTAGTTTTGTATTTTAGTTGTCTTTGAGTTATCCGGGAGCCATGCTTGCTTGCTTGGAGGCAAACAACATTCTCTCTGGTCTAATTACTTAGAGATCCAACGTGGCCAGGCAAATATGCTGGTAAGACCGAGCTGCCCACGATGATTGTTATAGCATGAGAGAATATTTATACCAGCCAGTATAGAATACATGGTCAGATAAACTGCCACATTTAGACTCCCCCCCCTATCTACGAAGTGATTTGCAGGAGGCAACCCAGAGCAGATGCAGAGGCTCTTAGAGGAGTCTTGCA
Source organism: Cryptotis parvus (assembly GCA_021461705.1). Lineage (NCBI taxonomy): Eukaryota > Metazoa > Chordata > Mammalia > Eulipotyphla > Soricidae > Cryptotis > Cryptotis parvus. The sequence goes on from JAJIBD010011281.1 coordinate 66,678, forward strand.
AAAGACCTAAGTACAAATGGTATGGTAAAAAGATTAAAAACAATATGGACATTCCTCTAAAAACTAGAAATTGAGCTCTCAATTACCTACCAACACCAATTCTGGGAACATTCTAGAATATTCCCAGAGTCCTAAAATAGACCTTTCGACCCAAAGCCACACAGCAGAAACACAATCTGTGTTTTATGTTCATTGAAGCACTATTCACAATGGCCAGAATTTGTAAGCAACCTGAATGTACAAAAATAGATAACTGGATAAAGAAACTATGGTGCAGCTACATAATGGAATACTATGCAACTGTAAGGAAAACTGGAGTCATAAAATTTGCCTACAAATGGATGGACATGGAGAGTATCACTTGTCACTTGTCTTTCCATTGTTCATCGATTTGCTGGAGCAGGCACCAGTAACAGCTCCATATGTCCTGTTGCATGCTAGTGTAGTCCAAGGGCATCTGCTTACCCCAGGAACACGAAGAGCCTCAAACCGTTCATTCAGGTCATGGGAATGAGGTCTATTATTGTTACTGGTTTTTGGCATATCAAATATGGCATGAGGTAGCTTGCCAGGCTCTGCTGTGCGGATGGTATACTCTCGTAGTAGGCTCTCATCTCATGCATTTACTGATGATGAACCAATAGTGAGAGATTGGATTGGCTTTTCTTCTGGGTGGAGCTCTGATGAGCTGTGGATTCTGGATTTTGAAAATGGCGGCCCTCATGATGTGGAGGCTCCTCTGACTTCTTGCGAGGCTCAAGATGGCTAGCCAGGGCTAGAACTCACCTTCCCTCCCAGGTGCCTTATGATCAGCTGAACACAAGGGAGAGCTGATAGCAGCCCTGCCCTGTAAAGAATCAACTAGCCATTGTATAAATATGAAAGATTCTGGGAAGGACGTGGTCCTAACTTCCATTATTGTCTAAAACTGTTGCAGAGCCACAGGAGTGGCCAGGCACCAGCACAGCTGTGGGTCTGGAGAATCTCTCTTCCGGGGTTGCTGGCTCTGGTGGCTGGGAGCTCACGGCCACACCCACCGACAAGGAGGTGGAGGAATGGGAGGAGGAGACAAATCCCCTCTCTATGTTCAGAGATACTCTCAGCATGGAGAGTATCATGCTGAGTGAAATGAGTCAAACGAAGAAAGATTTAGAATGACTGCATTCATTGTGGGGTTCTAAAGAAAAATAGTATGAGACTAATTTGCAATGCTAGGCAAGACAGGGGCCAGAGAGGCTTGAAAATGGCTGGAATCTACCACAAGTATGTGTGGGACAGAGGTTAGGTAAGATAGATTTTGCCAATAATAGTCGGAAATGGTAATGCTAGACTAGAATTGAGTATTGAAATTCGGTCAAGGAATATACATGTTAATCTATTAGTATTGCAGACCAGAATGTGCAAAGAGATAGATAGAGAGAGAGAGAGAGAGAGAGAGAGAGAGACAGAGACAGAGAGCAGAGACAGAGAGCAGAGACAGAGCCAGAACAGAGACAGAGAGTAAGAATGTCTGCCCTATATAGAGGCAGTTTTTTTTTTTGAAAAAAAGAAAAAACTTTTTTCTTACAAAGGAAAAAAAATTTTAAAGTAATCATTTTGATTACTTTGGGGGTGGGGGGACCTGGGCACAATGGTGTTGGGAAATGTGGAGGAATGATGTTGGAACACTCTAAGACTGAGGCCTAATCACAAACAACTTTGTAATGGCCCATCACACGGAAAAATTCTTTAAAAATGGTTAGTTTGAGTATGGCATTTATTGCGAATGACTGCTGCAGCTTAACTGTAGGCTGCTTTTTTATGTGGACAGGATTCTGGGTTCCTACTGATGTATGAACTCTTTGAAATAATTTCCATATTCTTGGCTATGAGTTGCTTTATCTGTATGAAGTTAAGGGAAGACCAGAGAAGAAGGTGAGTTTTACGTGTAGAAAAGGCCTGGCTTATGTGCTCATAAAGGGTCATTCATTAAATTGATTTAAAGGATGTGCCCAGGGACCTGATGAGACATCAGCATCTGGAATCTTGTCATTTGTGTATTTTAACTTTATTCAAGAGACTCACAGACATATGGCAGAGCTGCTACTTGCTCTCCCTGTGCCCAGCCGCTCACGAGGTGTCCAGTAGGGATGGCTGATTCTAGCCCTGGCCCGCCACCCCAGCAGAGCCTTGCAACAAGCCAGTCGACCCCCCCACTCCATGAGGGCCTCCATTTTCCACATCCGACTTCCCTTGCGCCAGAACTCCACCCAGCAGACCAGCCTATCACAGCCTGGCTCGCGGCCTCTTGAGGCCCCAAGGTTCATCAATAAATGCTGGACTTAGAGATGACTACAAGAGTATGCTATCTGCACGGCAGAGCCTGGCAAGCTACCCATGTCGTATTTGATATGCCAAATACCAGTAGCAATTATAGACCTCATTCCAGAATGGATTGAGGCTCTATATTCCTGGAGCAAGCAGGTGCCCTTGGGCTCTACTAGCATGAGACAGGACATATAGAGATGTCACTGGGGCCCGCCCAAGCAAATCGATGATGAACGGGAAGACAGTGAAAATAAAATGAAATAAATAAATGAAGAAATAACAGGATCAACTTAAATGTAAGGATCTATTATTAAATAACTGGAAAAGATGCAATATGTATACACAATGAAACACTATTCAACTACAAATTATAAAAATTCTGCCATTTGTAGCTACATTATGTGAAATTAGGAAGAAATGAATGAATACCTTATAATTTCACTTGTGTACAAAGTAAAATAAAAGCTCAAATGATGAGCAGTTAACTAAGAACAAATACGAGATTCTAAGAACAAAGTAGCTTCTAGAAGGTACTTTCTAGAAGACAAGGGGAAAAGAACCCGAATATTGAATAGAAAGACTTATTTGTATAGTGAAGGACAGAAACAAAAAACTTTGCTGTTTATCATGCAATATTATGTATACATTTTTATATCTGAGGTTCACATATAAATCTTTAAAAATTAAACCTTAGTTTAATGTCATAAACTAATGCTAATTCAATCAAAATTTAAAGACAGGACACAAAGAGACACCCATGTTTAAGGGCCCTGACTTGCACACTGTCAA